>CM055274.1:80657817-80891817 GCA_029237695.1 Conchocele bisecta | reverse complement strand
GATTTGAAGAGCTAATTATCTCTGTTTCAAACTACTTGTATCATAATTTAAGCAGGAAATCTGTGATATTACATATTGAGATAACGAGTCTCCACCTGATATGTTATGTTTGCAATTTGTTGTGAATGAGCGAGTTTTTCGTGCACATGCTATTTTGGTTGGCGGCCATTTTGAATTTTAATGCCAATGACAGAACAATTCAATTCATATATATAATCATTATCACAGGTTTAGCTATTTATTTGAGCACTGTAAATTGCGCCAAAATATATTTATTTACAAATAATAATATAACAAAAGTAGCTTGATATATCTGTATACGACGGGCATCTTGGATTTATGCAAATTAAGCTTGTTTTCCCTGCTTCGATTTTTCTAGACTTTTAGTATGTTATCATAAACACTTCACAAACACATATTATACAAGTAAAATAGTTTATGTTGCAATTTTGTTAAGGTTGGGCTACAAATTGATATTAGGGGCTGAGACAGGCTGCGATATATATTATAAGATAGCCCAGCCAGTTTGTTGTATGTAAACAAATCTTTCTAGCACATTTGACATTATATAATCTAGATTTTTATCAGTGATCACCAAACTTTGTGTTGCATTTATGTTATTATGGATGTACATGTATGGATGATTTTCAAACATGTATTCGTCGTTTGGGGTGAAAACAAGGGCATATCTGCCGCTCCAAATATGCTAGCAGCTAACGAGTTGGAATTTCTCCCAATGGACTGGAAGTGATACATATAGTATAGGTTACATGTACAGTCAACACTAAGATAATCCCCTCGCTGGCAGCATTGGCAATGATAACATACTTCCTCAGTGACCTTCACATTGTCTATATGCAACTGGGATATACTAGTAGCGAAGGTACATGTACGTGCGTACGTACGTACGTACGTTTGTGCTTTAGTATGAACTTTCATTTCTTAAATATTTTACAAACGCGGGAATGTCTTATACCTGTTTATATAAAATCTGACCATACGATCTCTTTTAGCCAATTGAAAATAGACTCGCCTACTACGCTGGGTGTCCCAGGAGAAATAGTATATCAAGTTTGACAATGTTGCTGTTGTCATATCCGTGGAGGCGTATTCTGCTATATCACATTCACACATGTAGAACAGTAATAAATATCCTGGTCAGACTGCGAATTTGCATGCTGATCTGGGTCTATACTGGTTGGAAACATCGCATGGTTCCTATTGTTAATTAGGTACACATATGTGCTGCAGTAAGAAATTATAGGACTTGGGATATTATAACATTATGTAGACTGTAGATATGACAATGTGTCTCGATCATTACCCTCAACTGTCCACCCCCACATGCAATGTGTGACTGGTGGAGCTCCTTATCAAATACTGGTAGTGCATTTGTGAAGTCTAGTAATAATAGATATACTGCTTGTATTAGAAGCATTTCAAATGTTCCGGACTGAATGGCTGGCAGTGCATACCCTGATAGTTATATGGGGTATAAGCGATAACGGGAACATGTAACATAATCATATTGTTGTTTCATTGCTTGGCAGATAGTTTATGCCCAGTATGAACCAGAGCTGGGACGGGCATGCCACCATCAAACCACAGGCATGCCAAAATATGGCATTATCAAGTGCCTTGGGACCTCCTGTCAGTCCCTAGCAGGTGCGCAATGATAACATTTGTGTGAAACCGGTCCGTCGTCAATTGTACATGCATATTTCAAGCAAATCGTATAGACCTTATATTACAGAATAAGATATCATGTACGTTGTAATAAAAATGAGATCCCGCTAGTCTTCTTAATGTGCACATATTCGCCAACAGTATGTCTAATATAATATGGCTTGCTGTATGTGACGGTACGTAACTCACTATGGAGAGGAAGCGTGTATCTGTACCCGGTTAACTCAGTAGGTCGAGTGATGTTACGGTAAATCAGATTTCCCAATTGCGATCCCCGGCTCATGTGTGCATTCTTCTCGCCCTGTGATATTTGGCGCCCAACGCGGGACCGTGACTGATAATTATTCCCTAAATTATCCAAAATACACATGTATATGGAATTCAGAGATGAAATAAAAATAGTATTCGGAAACGACTTTAGTTTGGCGGTGGATTATGTCGGGGTACTTAACTGACTTACAATGCTTTCGTCGCAAATAGTCATGGACGGAAGTACGGACGGACGGACGGACGGACTGACGGAACCTCCATATGTTAATAAGCAATGCGCAAAAAATATGGCAATTTTACAAATAAAAACGCATGCTCTGTGAATATGAATTGATACGCATGATACATGGCACCACCACCATACAATAATCCCCGCTGAGGATCACGTGGTCCGATTATACCGCCTTTCTCAATAGACCGGACTGATCGTCATTTTGATTGGTTCTTGTATTCATATTTATGTAGAAGAGCATTCAGGCTAATTCTTCGTTCGGGAGGGAGATTATAAACCTGCTGTCAGTTCTGCAGAAACTAATTCCTGTATCTTGTCTACGACATTGGTCACTCAAATACCAGCTGGCTCAGTGGTTTCAACCCTTTCACAAGTACATGTAATTGGAATGTATTTTGATATGTTAATTTTGCAACCAATCCAACCGTCACAAAATGATGTTAAGACGAGTCCATTTATAAACATGGGATGTGAAAATATAAAAAAAAATACATGTAGTTGCAAAAAAAGTGCAGATCCTGATGAGACGGTCGCTACGCGCCGGCTCATCTAGATATGTACTGTTTGCAAACCCCGCTACAGCTGGTTCAAATGGTTAATTACCTGTGACATGGGTCTGTAACCCTTATTGCGCCACGGGGCAGTATATTAAACAGAGTGATATCTTGGGTAACATATTAAGACTAATGAACTGATAAATGCACGATGCTGGGTAATAGATTTAAGATTAATTGTTTGATCCATTCACAATATCGGACAGATGTGTAGTTTATGTTTTTGCAAAGCCGACCTCTCACTGACCACTACAGAATTAGCTGACAGACGCTGTGAAACTGGTTCAGGACCCATATATGCTAGCACTGTCTGTCCTTCCGGTGGTATGCCTATTTTGCGAGGACATGATATAGACATCACAACTGAGTTTCATTTACCCAGCTTATAATGCTTCCAGAAAACCTACAGTATAACATTGAATTCTACTCATCACTCCAATTCTCACTACTGGATTAAGTAGGCCAAAACACTGTTAATGTGTAATACTCAATAAAAATACATTTACATGTATTAGTATTTTAGCAATTAATTATGGCCACATCATTTGATAACGCAACAAGATGAATCAACAATCGTTATGAGATATCTTGCTGGACGAAATGTGGCATATACATGTACATGTAATTAGGATTACAATGTAAGTGCTTTTTTTTCATTTAATCAGTGAACATATTAATGTAACACATATGATTTCACTGAATCAATCATGTTTTCGTATGTCATCTCATATATAGTAGGTGAGTCTAAGGACATGATATGTAACCAGATACCCTAAACAAGTACAAAAAACAAATTCGGTTGCGGCTATCAAAATGAACCTTAAACCAAATAGATCTTCGATAAGTGTATCAGTCAGTGCAACCACACAGTTTGATCAATCGAAATTAGTATATTATGTTTGAATACTATTTTTGATCTGGCTCTGATTGTACATATGATGATCAGGATCTACACTGGCCAATAATGTATTCGGGTCACTGTGAGGAATGTCCGTTGTGAGTTCTCATATTATTAACAACACATTGCACTTTTGTTGACAAAGTTTATAGTTTGTTTACTTGGACCTGTCAGTTGAGAGTATAGAAAGAAAACAGAAGTCAGAATAAAGTGAGAATACATGTAAGAATATGTACAACATGGATACAAAGTATTGATATATCGCATTCATTTCAATTCTACATCAAACTTGTATGTTATCAATAATATACCCCTAATCACATATGACACACATAGATCACTAAACCTATAGTCACAGACACAGTCATATATGTAGTTTCACATATTAATTGGTCCCCTTCTACATCTATTGTTTATCTGATATATTGTTATTATTGAATGTCGTTTCTATGTCTTGTCCAAACTGGGTTATCCCTGGCTGTACAAGTATATATCCTCTGGGAGTACACTCTCAAAGGTGGGATTATGTCGGTTACAATCTGAAAGTAGATTGATTGCCACCAATTATATATACATGTACCTTATAAGATACATTACGCGAACAAATGACCATTAAAACATATTTCACTCCATTTCACATTTTATCATGTACTGCTACTGGCTATTACCTGTAACCCATAGTACTATATGATAGGTGCTGATTGCCGTCACTCGTCTCGGCTCCACTGGTCTGCAATATAAACCAGCATGCGCCCTTTACTCACCTGTTGCATATTACAATCATCTCAATCCATTTCACGTCATGTCACAGCTGTAATTAAGAGGCTTGACTAACGTTTATACATCTCACTTCCTGTCTATGTCCGCTATATCATAAATCGCATCTGGCTCCATTATAGCACTGCACACAGTTTCGTAATAAACTCCAAATACTACACTTTCAATGTCCTGAACCAACTATCCTGGTCAAAATCACACATCCAACTGACCAACTTGGTACCTGTATATACATGGGTCACATCAACTTACCTGTCACACTACAATGCCCAATTATCTACTGCTCACTCAATGCCATATTTCTATTGTCATGCCTAGTATACCCCAACCAAGCCAACCAATATCCCCCACGTATCAGCTCACCTGAGTTTCCTACCTGTGTGATCAATTCGTGACATACCTCTATTCCATCCCCTGATAAATCTTTATATTTATCATCATCTATCTCACGAATTGGTTTGTTTTTCGACTTACACCTTTAACATCTACTAAGAGCATCTGCCACTGTGTTTTTCTTGTCTGCTACATGGGATACTGCGTATTTGTACTCCTGCAATACGAGGCTCCACCTTAGAAGTCGCTGGTTCTGACCCTTCATACGGTTCAACCACTGGAGTGGGCAATGGTCACTTTCTGTAAGAAACCTCTTACCATAAAGGTATTCCCGTAAACACATGACAGACTTTACTATGGCAAGATATTCTTTCTCGATAGTGCTGTATGCTTGTTCTCGTGCAAGTAACTTTTTACTTATGTACAATATTGGATGTCTGTTACCATCTATTTCCTGCAGTAGCACTGCCCCAATCCTCTGTCGCTGCTGTCGGTCTGTAAAATGAACTCTCTATTGAAATCGGGGTTATATAGCACTGGAAATGACGTAATAGCTCTCTTTAGATTCACAAATGCTCTCTGTTGGTCATCACCACCCTGTTACCTTATTTGAGGCCTTTTTTGGATGTCAAATCCGTGAGTGGTGCTGCTATATCCGCAAAGTTTGGTATGTACCTTCTGTAAAAGTTCATTAAACCAATAAAGGCTCTTACCTTTTTTCTTTGTTGTTGGAATGGGTATGAGAAATTGCCTGTATTTTGTCTTGCGTGGGTTTCACTTGTCCAAACCCCACCACATGCGCCAAGAACTCCATCTCTTGAAAAGCAAAATAACACTTACTTGGTTTCGCCGTTACTTTCGCTTCCTGCAGACTCTGCAACACTTCATATATGTGTCAAATGTTCATCCCAGTTTTGCTATACACTATAATGTCATCTATAAATGAGTCGGAAAAGTCATCCTTTCCTTTCAAAATCTCTTTCATCAGGCGAACAAATGTTGCTGCTGAGTTTACCATTCCAAATGGCATGACTGATAGTGGCCAAATGGGCACTGCACTCTTCTCTTTTGATTCACGAGTCAATGGTATCTGCCAATATCCCTTAGTTATTAAATCAATTTTACTCATGTACTTTGCTCTTCCCAATTTATTCAATATCTCATCTATTTTTGGCATTGGCTGTGGTTCAAAAATTGTCTGATCATTTAAACCTCTGAAGTCCACACATACACGGATGCTGTTATCTTTCTTTGGTACTGTCACAATCGGGGCTGCCCAAGCACTTTTTGATGGTTCCGCAATACCTGTGTGTATCATGTTTTCTATTTCTTGTTTTAACCTTTTCTCGAATGGCATAGGGTAACGGATATGGTTTCCTATATACTGGTCTGTCAGAAGTCACTTTAACATCATGCTGTACAAGATGTGTACGACCTGGTACATCACTTAATACATTTCTGAATTTTCCACATATGTCTCGGACCTGTGCTTGTCTTTCAAACTCTAAATCCGTATTTATTACTACATCATCAACACTTTCTTTTCCTACTAACTCAGGGTTGTAAACATAATCACATACATCTTCACCTACCTCATCATTCCCTTCATCATGCACCTCATGTTCTGTTACGCATTGTTCCATATTACTCACCTTCACCTGTGTGTCCCGTTCAGTCCATTGTTTCAACATATTGATGTGAAATAACTTCTTCGCTCTGTTTACCTGTATCATGTAATTCACATCACCAACCTTCTCCATTACTCGATATGGCCCTTTCCATTGTGCTAGCAATTTACTCGTTGCTGTGGGAAGTAACACCAGAACCTTTTCACCAATCTGCAAAGATCTCGGTGTTGTTAGCTTGTCAAAATAGCCCTTTTGCTTACCTTTTGCTTTTGCTTCGTTCGCCGCCGCTATCTCTGTCATTGTCTGAAGTTTCTCTCTCGCCTGTAGTATGTATTCAAGTACTGATGGTGACAGCTCAATTATTATCAGATTTGTCCCAAATATGGTGTAGTATTGATAAAGGACCCCGTACTGGCCAACTATACAGCAATTCAAATGGTGAGAAACCAGTAGTTTCTGTGGTACCTCCCTATATGCAAATAGTACGTACGGCAGACAAAGATCCCAGTCCAATGGTTTCTCTTGTGAGTAGCACCTGAGCATTTTCTTTAACGTACCATTACAATTTTCTACTAACCCGTTTGCCTGTGGATGATATGGGCTCGTACACATTTTCTGTATACTCAATAAGTTACACAACTCCTTCATGAGAGCTGAGGTAAAGTTACTTCCCATGTCTGTCAAAAGTTATTGTGGATACCTACCCGAGATATAAACCATACTAACTCGTTTGCAACTGCCTCTGCAATCAATGGTTTTCATTGGCACTGCTTCGGGATACCTTGTCGCATAGTCGCATATCACCAATATGTATTTGTTTCCCGTTTCGTGCGTGGCAATGGACCTACAATGTCCATAGCTATACGCTTGAATGGTACGTCCATTGGTGGAATTGGTATCAGGGGTACCTTACCTACCCTTCCTTTGGCAATACTTTTTTGACATTGCGAACAGGATCTACAGAACTCGGCTACATCTTTAAATAAATACCTGGCCAGTAAAAATGAGCCATTATTCGCAATCGTGTCTTTCTGTTTCCTAAATGACCACCAAATGGTGGGTCATGTGCTATCTTCATAATTTGTTGCCTATACTTTTGCGGTACTACTATCTGTTTCACCAAATCTCCTGTTTTCAACCGAAAATATCTACACAAAATTTCATTTTCGTGTTTGAAATAGGCCTTGTCTGCTTCATTGCCTGTCTCAGTCTGTGCTAATTTTGTGCTCAACCTTCTCAAGACTTTTGTCGTTTGTCTGTTCCTTTCTAAGAACTTCTACATCTGGAAATGTACCCTGTACCTCTTCGCTAGATGTCGTTTTTGGTAAAGTATTGCACTTACCTTTCTCTTTCTCAGGATGTTTTGTTCTTTCTCCTGTTGTCTCTCTTCTGTCATTTCTCTCGCGTGTCTCGTAGCTCTAGTTTCTATTACCTGAATACAGTCGTCATTTAACTGTCTGTTTCGTTAATAACGTGTCCCACATTACCAATTATAATGTCTGCAACCGGACTATCCATCACTAACGCACCACATTTACCTTTTAGATACGGCGTGTCTATCTCGATTTCTACTTCTGGGCACTCACACCTGTCACCATTTGCCAACCTTATCTGTTTTACAGTTTGTGTTGTGTCAACATCTTTCACATACTTATATGACACAAATACCGTAGTACACCCTGTGTCTCTTAATACCCATGCCTGTTTTCCATTGACTACTCCTTCCACCAATTTCAAACCATTTTCCAGATTTCTTTCTACTGCGTCTTTCTCAGAACACATTACTGGAACATCAACTATACAACCCTTTGAATTTAGATTTCTTTGGAGATAGCAATAATGCATTTGTGTGGCTGGTTTCATTGTTTTGTCCTTTATAATAACTATCTTCCTTACCTTTTCTCTCGGGGCAGTTCTGGATAAAGTGGTCTGGACTTCTACATTGGAAGCACCGTCTTACAAACGGTCGATCTTTTTCGTCTGACATATTTTGTTTGTTATTTGCACGAAGATGTGGGGGAACATACATACCTGGTACTGTGGTGTTTCGCATAGCACTATTGGTATTTGCACCCTGTCGATTTGGACCACTATCTCTTTGGTTCACTTTACCCCTGTTCATACCTGTGTATTGGTGAGCTAGTTGAAATGCCTCTGCCATATCTACTAATGAGTCTGATGTATCTGGTTGTCTTTCTCGTAGCCATATTTGTAGATCAAATGGTGCACTGAATAACAATTGTTCTCTCAATATCAAATCGTACAATTTATGATAATCTTCTCCAATGTGTTCGCTTTCTACCCAATGTTCTAGTAATGTCGCTACTCGTATTGCATATTCTCTGAAAGACTCACCTCTCTCCTGCACAGTATGCCTATACTTTCCCTGTAAGCCCATGCGTTTAGTCCAAATCTCTGCAATATTGCATGTTTAATTTGGTCGTAATCTTTGCTTGATGCCACCGACATACGTGCGTATGCTTGCAGTGCCTTTCCAGATAACTGGGGTATCAGTCTGATTGGCCAGTCTGATTTAGGCCACTTGTGTATGTTTGCCAGCCGTTCAAATGAACGCAAGAATACTTATATGTCTTCACCATCTATATATTTCGGGAGACTTACCTTAACAGTTGCACACCCTCTGGTATCTGTTGTACCCCTACTGGTTTTGTCCAACTCTTTTTCTCGTAAATCTAATTCTCGCATTTTGTTGATATTCTAACTTAGCTTTTTCATAGTCTCTTGTTTGTGCACGTTCTTTTCTCTCATTTTCTGATATTTTCATTTGTTCTATTTTGTCCATCATAGCCATGCATTCAGACATAGCCCCACCCTTTTCAATGACCATGGACACCCAGTCAGGACAATCTTCCATGATTTTTTTTCCCACTTACAATTACACATATGACTGTACTAACATTGTCATTACTAGCAAGTTGTAATTCTCAATATGGCACATCTTAACCACACCACTATAGTTATTTTTCTATAACACAATATTGCTATCATAGTAAACATAAACCTACAACAAGTAAATATGTGTTTAACCGCTGCCACCATTGTGAGGAATGTCCGTTGTGAGTTCTCATATTATTAACAACACATTGCACTTTTGTTGACAAAGTTTATAGTTTGTTTACTTGGACCTGTCATTGAGAGTATAGAAAGAAAACAGAAGTCAGAATAAAGTGAGAATACATGTAAGAATATGTACAACATGGATACAAAGTATTGATAATATCGCATTCATTTCAATTCTACATCAAACTTGTATGTTATCAATAATATACCCCTAATCATATGACACACATAGATCACTAAACCTATAGTCACAGACACAGTCATATATGTAGTTTCACATATTAATTGGTCCCCTTCTACATCTATTGTTTATCTGATATATTGTTATTATTGAATGTCGTTTCTATGTCTTGTCCAAACTGGGTTATCCCTGGCTGTACAAGTATATATCCTCTGGGAGTACACTCTCAAAGGTGGGATTATGTCGGTTACAATCTGAAAGTAGATTGATTGCCACCAATATTATATACATGTACCTTATAAGATACATTACGCGAACAAATGACCATTAAAACATATTTCACTCCATTTCACACTTCATCATGTACTGCTACTGGCTATTACCTGTAACCCATAGTAGACTATATGATAAGGTGCTGATTGCCGTCACTCGTCTCGGCTCCACTGGTCTGCAATATAAACCAGCATGCGCATTTACTCACCTGTTGCATATTACAATCATCTCAATCCATTTCACGTCATGTCACAGCTGTAATTAAGAGGCTTGACTTACCTATATACATCTCACTTCCTGTCTATGTCCGCTATATAATAAATCGCATCTGGCTCCATTATAGCACTGCACACAGTTTCGTAATAAACTCCAAATACTACACTTTCAATGTCCTGAACCAACTATCCTGGTCAAAATCACACATCCAACTGATCAACTTGGTACCTGTATATACATGGGTCACATCAACTTACCTGTCACACTACAATGCCCAATTATCTACTGCTCACTCAATGCCATATTTCTATTGTCATGCCTAGTATACCCCAAGCCAACCAATATCCCCCACGTATCAGCTCACCTGAGATCCTACCTGTGTGATCAATTCGTGAGTGTATCAGTCAGTGCAACCACACAGTTTGATCAATCGAAATTAGTATAATTATGTTTGAATACTATTTTTGATCTGGCTCTGATTGTACATATGATGATCAGGATCTACATTGGCCAATAATGTATTCGGGTCACCTTTTACGGCCAGTGACCCTTTAGAATGGACATTTATTAAAGGTGCATGCCCACTCAGGAGGCACAAAATGTACTTTATAGGAATTAAACAAATGTAGTAAAACTGTGTCACTATTCCACCAGTTCTAAATATTATGAGCGAACCCGCTATACAGATAATAATATTTAGTAATATTTAGTTTAGTGATAGTGACGCGCGGTGGTATCAGGCCATTTTCATATGCAAATAAGGCATGCTATTTCTTAATTAGTTATACTAATTAAATACGTCACTTGAAAAATTAATATTTCCGACAGATTATAAGCATGATCATTGCACATCAAACAATAAATACAGAGAATAAATAGTAATGTCCTTAACATTTTAAGGAAACACGGTTATCGCCCCTGATATCAGTGTGACATTGTACGTCTGATATAAAATGTATAATAATGCCAATCAATACGTGGAGTCATGGTGAATGAATGTATTATTTTGCCAGAAAATGTCTCCCACGATGTCTCTGATATAAAATAACATGTTGTGTCTTCTGAGTGGACATGATGTACCTTAAACTCTTTCACCCGATTTTCACCCGTGAACAAACATTAGTGCATCTCTAATATTGATAAATTTGTTGCACATTGTTCTGAGAATGAGTCGATTTTTCTGCAACATTCACAAATCAACATGCATTTCAAGATTCGTGCTAATCGTCTTCAGTAATTGGTTTTATTACCCACATGATGACAACAAAAATAAATCTGACCAAATCACGTTGACATGCAGATTTCATATTGCGTCAGCCGAGTATATTGGGTATTACGGCAACTGTTCTTTATTTTAAAGGTACATGCTCGTTCTGAGCCGACTCACTGCATCCACACTGTATACTAGCTATATATATATCACATATATGAGACGCGCCATGCGATTTTGCACCTTCGGACATCTGCGTAATTCATGAAATAAGATTATAAAATTTACGATATTTTCCGTAAATAGTGTCAAAAGTTGGCAACATTTCCAGGTTTAACAACACACAAGAACCATCTCCTGTGGAGACTAGTCCAATGTACTGCCAAAACATATTTATGGACAGAAATAAGATAGCACTTAGAAAAGGTTGCAGACAACATCAATTGTTTCCTATTGTGTTTTGTGTTGTTGCTGTAGCTTGCCATTTCACTATTTTCTAACATGTTATAACATCAACTGTGTCATGTGCAACGATTTTGACCCGAGAACAACAATGTGTGCATCTCAAATATTGATAAATGTGTTTGCGCAACATTGTTCTTAGAATTAGACGAGTTTGTTTTTCAATATTCTCAAACAACATGCAATTCAAGAAATCACCCTATCTCTTAATGGTCTTTAGTAATTAGTTTTATTACCCCTATGGGGGTACATTAAATCTGACCACGTCACTTTGACGGAGATTTATTATAGAGTTATGCTGAGTTTCTTAGGTTTTCAGTTCAGTTTTGTTTTATTTTATGCGGTTTTAAAACCACGCATCCATGCCGTCTGATTTGGGTCTCAACTGTTCGCCATTCCATCAAAGAACAATGATTATTAATCCAGCCAACAATTATATTAATATCAAGCTGCAACAGTATATTTGCTACACTGGTCATGAATGAAATACGCGCGGCTTTGTCAGAACGCCGCCCAAAGTATAGAGATCGACAATAACAATGTTTTTAAAAGTCCTTATATATATGTTTTGGGGAAATAACATACCGAATTCCTTCAAGAGATATTACCGTTATAGGAATTCGATGACAGATTAATATACATTGTATTGCTAATAACCTTTGCAGAAAAAAAATTATATCTGGAGATATTTGGTCTTCACTTAATCGGGATTCTGGAAGCTGTTGTCAGTTCTCCAGGAACTAAATGATGTATCTTGGTATACGCTAGATGGTCAGTCAAATACCAGCTGGCGCAGTGGTTTAATTACCTGTGGCATGGGTCTGTAACTGTTTTCACGCTTATTGCGCCACGGAAAGTAGATTAATACTAAGTAAAGTGATACTCCATATTTCTTGTGTATGGATAGAAGGAAAATCCCCAAATCAGAACAAAATATTTACAGAAAAAATACAGTTAGTGTACAATGCTTCGCACACTGAACATACATCTTCATCATTATCAGAAACAAGTATACAAATAAATTTCGCCTTTGTTTGTATTTTGACAGATATGATACTCAAAACCGGAAATATGTGTGTCACATGTCACAGTTCACGCGAGCTCAGGGATCCGCCTTTGTTGATGTACTACTAGTACACATGCAAGTGTACATGGCTTCGCACACCCGGGCATCTTCCGGTCTAACTTAAAATATAACATAACAATTAAAAGTGATGCTCACCATCAATCCATTCTATTTTCAAATAATAAAGACATATCAAATAAATATGTATTAATACACCCGCAGTGGTGATTCAATTTACTATTCAAACGTTTCACCGTGTATGAAAAACAACACATATTATTGACCAACACACACACCATCGCACCGATGACAATAAACCAACACTACTATCCTATTCTTAGTGCCTGGGAAAGAATGAGCCAACAAATCAGCTGCTGGATCTAATCGGCAGTGCAGGAAATCTCTCCCTCAATACACAGCATCGGTGTGTCAGGTGTGGTGTGTGTCCGGTGGACATCATGCAATATACAATGAATTTACTGAATATAATCCCCACCCGCCCCTAAACAGTAATGCCAGATTATTTTTTATTTGATAATAGTTGATGAAACATCATTAACTATTGTTTTTAACACTATTTACAACAACTTTAAATACAAAATAAAAAATAAGACACACACCCACCTTATTCCCCGCCCCCACCAATATTCGGATGATATTCAATAAATTAACTTTACATCACCTCACAAGTCGCCACAATGGCCGCGAGGTATATTCCACTAAACTAGTGTGATACCTCTGGTGACGGTTCTGTAATGACTATAATGTAAATATAATTAAATAACTCGGACTATGTGCATTATTCTTAGTTTACTTGTGCTAATTCAGTAAAATGAAGTAATGAAACATTACAAATTGGACACTCGTAGTGGTAGTTTTAAATGTAGAAAACACCGTTTATTTAACCAGATGAGCTGATTATCGTTATATAATGCACGAGTGATTTGGTCCTTACACGAAACAAACGAGTGAGCGTAGCGAACCGAGTTTGTTTAGCGGTAGGACCCAATCACGAGGGCTTTGTTTCAAGATAATCAGCTCACGTGGTTAAATAAACGTTTTCTTACATTTCATACACGATACTTTATAAAAAGAAAGCGAATCAAGCGTAAAATATGGCCAAGAGCAGGTGTGCTAATTAATTTCTGGAGGCGTGTCGTTGTGAAGGCGACGGTCTCCAGATTCAGGGTGTGTGTCTGTGAGCAGCATTTGATTGGCCGACGGAACATGTCATTGTAACGCTACTGACATCATTTCTCCATATATGGTAAGCACGAGATTGGTGTAAACTACTGCTGACGAGTGGTGTAATTCACCTTTATATTTCTGTAAACTACTGGCTGAAATGTAAGAAATGCCGTTTATTTAACCAGTTGAACTGATTATCGTGAAATAATGCACGAGTGATTATGTCCTTCCGCTAAAAAAAACAAGTGAGCGTAGCGAAACGAGTTTGTTTAGCGGTAGGACACCATGACGACGGAATTATTTCAAGATAATCAGTTCACCTGATTAAATAAACATTTTCTTGCATTTCACATATGATTTGTCATGAAAAAAAAGTGAATCAACGTTAAAATATGGTCAAGAGTTATGCGAATTCATTTCTGGAGGCGGGCCGTATGGAAGGTAGTATCCGCCATAATTCTATATGGCTTGATGCTTCCTTGCTGATTCCATTACACGTTCGATACGTGTTATTGCATTCATCGTTTGTATTTATGACAATTCTATGTGGCCTGGTGCTTGCCTGTTGATGGAATTACAACTTATATCCATGCTATTATATCGTCATTTGTATTTATGACATTTGAAATCGTCTTGGTATATATTTGTCTTTATTGCATGCGCATTTGGCTTGATGTTTCATTCATTCGTACAGTTACAATGGAACCAATGCGTTCGTTTTAATTACATGCTATATGTGGCTTGATGCTACATTCTTAGTGACATCCGGAGTTTCATTATTGATTATTGCATCGCTGTTTTGCGAGACAATTGTCAGCTCGCTAGGCCACGCCCCTTGACAACAATAATTGCAACAGTAATTTGGGAACAACCATTATGACGCCAGGTGCGCTGCTAAAACTTAAAATAGTTCTCCCTAAAATTATTTAATATGCTGGTACCTGTACTACAATGCGTTGCTCTCTAATTTGGTTACATGTCCCTAACGGTGTTGATGTAGATTGATGCCGCCTTTTCTGTTGCACCATGTTTAGGTTAAAATACACCAAATAGTTTTACTGTATAATTTAACCGAATCCCAGCCAGTCTTTCCTACTTTCACTATTCGTATGGATGTTGTGGGACCAACCTCGTCATGTCCCCCATTATTGTTTACATTATTTGGCCACGGAAACTCTGTTTACATCTCGTGACCAACAGGATAAGTGTTTTCTTTTAAATGCTTCAAATATGCTGAAAACTGGTGTTAAAAACACCCCAACATATTCTTCCAGTGAAACTGGGTAGTAATGGATCAATATTTGCAAGCAAACGGTGTCTGTGACCTCAAAACACCCGCACTATTTTTTTTATACCGGACTATTTTTGCATACACCCTGGGCGATTTCGCACCATTTGGTATCCTCTAACCTAAGCTACTGCTGCCCAGTGGTGTAATTCACCGTTACATTTCTGTAAACTACCGGCTGAAATGTAAGAATAGTTTTGAAACTTTTTTTTATTTTACAACGATTACAAACAAGCGCGAGAGCACTTATACAAATGCTTTCGTTGCCACATATGAAGGAGTAAGGGCGGTCATTAATGTTGGAGGAAACCGGAGTATCCGGAGGAAACCCACATGTCCGATCTGGCGATCAATCAACTGCACCATATTATTTCATCATATTCCCGAAAACAAGCGTTATACGATTGTCATTCAATATCTAATGCAACCAGTCCGCTAATTTACAAACTAATGATGCCAGTTTCATGAAAATTAGTATGGACATAGCCAATTATAATTCCAAGTAAGACCACAGGTGGAAGACTCAGACTTAGGACCTGATAAATGGCTCATTTTTAAATATTTACCCCACGTACCAATTTCCGTACAATAGACACTATAGCGTTTTCAAGGTAGGAACGAGCTTGGGAAAATGTCGTAGTTTCGGACTCGCTCAAACACCACACATTTCGATTTTTCTGCTGACTTATGTCTGTGGTAATACCATATATGTATGTCTTGGGGCTTCAAATATATTAACTTCAATCATCTGCTTTAAGCATTTCGTTAGTTACGGGCAAATTAGCTACCACAGCCAAGGTGATAATTGTGTGTACGAAAGAACGTCACACATTGTGGGCTGGGGAAGCATAAACTACGTGTAAAATCTGGCTGAAATCCCATTACAGACTCAACATATCGACGTGAATCACTGAAATAAACATCAGTAAATCCGATGTTACAATTTGTAGCTAATAAGTGTCATTCACTAACCTTCAATGATCTATTTATTTTGATTTGCGTCCCAACATTTCGACATAACCTTCCGTGAGCTTTACTTTCGGGTTTCCTTTGTTATATTCGCAGAATGGTCAATAATGAGGACACGGGAAATCCTAAACTGGATCGTTACAAATACTGGTGGAATGTAGCGACACTATTATACACATTAATTTAATTCCTATAAAAAAGAACATGTTGTGCCTACTTGGTTGGGATGTATCTTTAAATTTGAAAACGTATCAGATAATCGCCACAATAATACGAAACAAATTCACGTTGTCATATAGCATTGCGTGACAACATGATATAAACGTTGTCAAAATAACGTTGCTACAATAACGTCACTGCAACCAAATATGTGACAGTTCTCATAACATATACTATTCACGTTGTCATATAGCATTTGATATAATTAAACGTTTGTCAAAATAGTCGCTGCTGCAATAACGTTGCTGCAACAACGATGCTGCAACCAATTCTAGATAAGTTCTCATTAAACAGTTATTTCACCGAATTATCATGACTTAACTATTTTATTACCCAACCTTTAATATGCTGTATGAGACACAATGAACATGAATGTGTGATGATGTACAGACTAGCCAGAGCCGTCATCGTTCATAGAATCCGCTTTCCACGGCGCTTTTTAGCATACACCCAAACATTAATTCTCACATATGTATACATGTTTGTTTACTGTCCCCATGCCTCTCCCCCTCCCCCCTTCAAAGTTATATCTGACACAAATATGTTACATTGCCAACCATGTTTACCCACCTACATAGATTATCAATTTCAGTCATGTTGTTACCTTGTAACCTGACTTTAAATAAAAGTATGTTCTGTTCTGTTCTGTTCTGTTCTGTTCAGCTATTAATTAACCCTTTCAACACCACAGGCCTGTATAGTGGTATTGACAAATAGTGTAGATCGATATGAGCCAGCTCGTGGCGAGCTGTCTCCCCGGGATCTGCACTTTTTGCAAGTAATTTTCCCATTTCTTAGAACAAAAAACACCCCTTTTTCATAATGGACTAGTCTGAAAATCATTTTGTGACGGTTAGATTGGTTGCAAAATTAACATATCAAATTCCATTCCAGTTACCAGGGACCATACATCGTCCCAGTAGTTACTTAGGGGTGAACGAGTTAAATATATTGAGATGCGCCTGATATTGGTTACATAATGTAATATAATTATACGGTAGCTGATGTCTTTTTCACTGGAGGTCATCTTTTTTATGCGAATTGTGAAAAGTCTATCATGCACAGATTAATACAATATATATGTCTAAACATATTGGCACAACACATGTTTCGTACGCTCAGAAGCTACCGACAACCCTTCGCGCCCGGGGGTTTATACAGTGGAATTGTAATGTGTTTATTCTATGTAATTAATTGAACCGCCACAGTCAGCTGATCTGCCAACAACTAATTATTTTGCGGTTTATTTGCTATCAGTCAGCAGTGATTATATAACGGCTCTCACATGACCAATGTCAGCCACCTGCATCGTCCATGGATTCGAATTCACAGCTACAACTCGAAATTAGGCTCTGCCTACAGAGTAGCTATAGTTGTTACACAACCTATCTAAAACGTACAGTGTACGTGTTTTGTTTTGTCTGGAAGTGCGGTCCGGAACAGATATTGATACCCAGTCATTTCTCTTGCAATATGGCTGGTACGACCAGAGTAAACACACCCAGCCTAGAGATACGGTCATGTGTCTTCAGGGCAACACATTTATAATTAAACAAATGCTGAAAGAAAATACTGTCTAATTCCTATTGAAGACTTTTCGTATGTTAAACAAATAAAACAGGTTTTAATGACGTTACGTCCTGGCGTAAATACTCTTGCCAAATCATTACGTTGTAAACTACAACAGATCTCTCCAAACCGGACACCCTGGTTTGCCCCACCAAAGATGTCCGGTTTGGAGATGTTCCACTGTAAATCAGACATGTGAGCACTTCATACTTCGTTAATCAGACATGTGCACTTCATAATACTTCGTTGTAGTGTTTTGCAATCATGAACATTCATTGTAATCGATACATAACAGCGACACACATCTAAGGTAAACATCTATATTTTCCCGAGTGTCCGGTTTAGTAGGGTTCCACTGTACATGCTAGAATTTTTACGCTGCCATCAATAAACTCCCATCACTCTACTCGTCCCTTTTCCCTTAAGCTGTCACATAATAATTTATTATACCACGCTCTGTCGATGGCTAATCAAAATTGCCCTTGAAACCTGTGGCACAATTAATGTTCGGGCGGTATTTCAGCAGAATTACATTGCCATTGGATATATGAGAGTGAATGCCTGACTATTTGAGAAGACCGACAGATTGTGCAAAGGTATGTATTTTTCTACATGTTCCATGTTAATTATGCAAAACAAAGCATCGACTTTTTACGTCCAATATGTTGTTTTAATATGTTATTATGAACAATAGAAAATATAAATTTCAAGTAGTTATTCAATCGTCCGCCAAAAACGCATTTTAATGTAATTTAGTAAAATGTTTTTGGAATGTACCGATGCTATATATCCCCGTAATCACCCAATGATACATTATACACAGGCAGTATGCACATGGGTTGTGATTCGATTGACATAATACTGCTATTCGATTTGATCAGGTGCTAGACTGGGCAACATTTAATAAGCCGAGTCTATCTAGTCATAGTCACATATCAGAGCTAGGCTTGTAACTAATGGCAACCGACCATACCATTTATTTACAGATAAGTTTATTAGTTAATTTTCAATCTTGAAACATTATCATTATATATGCAGATACAGTGTACATACATTACATTGACGTCAATTATTACTGGGTGTCCAGTTTAGAGAGGCTCCACTGAAATACTATTTATTACATTAAATATATCAGTGACATCCTAATACATTCGAGAAAAAAAAATAGAAGTAATTATATAATTTTGTTTTACATTAAACTCTTATGTGGTAGGTTCATGACTTTGTACAACTATCACTTACAACTAAATTTCATTTTAGATAACTGGATTAATGCAACGCAGAAGGCAAGGATGGCGGGAGACGCATCAAATTGGAGTCTGGTGGAAATTCATATAGGACACCTGCTATAGACTCATAATGGAAGATTCTGCCAGTGAAGGTATGTGTTATGCACTTATCAATAGTGGTTTTGGCATCCGTGATAGCAAAATGGCAATACAGTTTAACCTCTCTAAACCGGACACATTGGGAGGTCCTCAGGGTTTCCGGTTTAGAGAGATACCATTTTAATTAAACACTCGATGGTCACGTTTTGTCATTTTCTGTTATGAACAGAGAGGACAATTAGGGAAATTTCGTCTTTTCGTTTCTTCGTGACGCCGGAACATAGATTAGCGTGGCGAAGAAACGAAGTTTAATAAATAAACTTCGTCTATAAGAGACGAAGATTAGCGCGTTCCGGTCACACCTGCGCAGATGCGTACTAACAATTAAGACTGCCATTGTATGAATAATTAATAATATATCAATGTTTTGTCTCTCTTTTTTTATGTCTACCGTTTTATATATGTACTGTATAAGTAATAATAATAGAATCAGATTGGATATCAAATTACTTGTGCATTACATTAATTATATTAATTATATTAATTGCTACTTTTGATTTTCAGATTTAATTCCTGTAAACATGGTAAACCGAAAGTAGAAACTAGAATTAATTTAATCCACATGCACTTTGATAGCCAAATTTCAATTCGTATAATCTTATATACACGTACAGTACATATTTAAAACGGCATACATAAACAAAACAGAGAAACAACACGGATATATTATTAATCAATTATAAAATGGCAGTCTGCTTGTTAGTACGGATCTGCACATGTGCGACCGGAACGCGCTAATATTCGTCTCTTCTCCTTTCGGGGGTGAAGGGACGAAGAGACGATAATTATCGTTTGGGACGAAAATTATCGTTTGTTCGTGGCGAAGAAACGAGGAAACGAAGATTAAGGACACTAAATTTCGTCTCTTGACTAGTTACTTCGTGGCGAAGGAACGATAATTCGCGTCCTGCAGGCGTTAAACAGCGTGGCGACGAAACGAAGAAACGAAGATTAAGGGGTGTTAATTTTAGAGGCGCAAATTTACGCGGCGCAAATTTAATCGACCTTATAGGGCGATAATGTTCGTCCCTTCGGGGCGAAAAGACGATAATTAGCGTGCAGAGAAGACGAAGTTTAATTATAAACCTCATTTCTTCTCTTCGCTAATCTTCGTTCTATCGCCACGAAGAGACGAAATGTCCATAACGAGCCACCATAGAACTATTACAGTTCCTCCACTATCACAATATAATGGTTGCATAGTTTTTAAACGGGATTTTTTTGTCGCCCACACATGCGTGGGGTAGACGTATTCACCTATTCGCCAATATGTTTATACATTCTTTAAAATTCCCGCTTTCTCTGGACTCAGGACCACCAAACTTCATCCATGCCGTTCTGGCATTGATGGTTCACTACCCTGGGTGTTCATATTTGATTCCCCAAGGTGAAGGTCACTAGCTGAGGAATTTCAGGTTTTTATCATTTGCATTTATTTCTTTTGTTTTTCAAATACAATTTAACCCTTTGTCCGATTGGAGCAGCTGCCATCTTCAGCACTCAATCTCATTGTCAATTTTGTTTTAATGTGTTGCATCTGTTCTGCAAATACATATTTTCTCTTGGCCAAATGTAGTATTTTCGGGACAAAATAATCCCGTACATGTAACAGTATCGAAATGCACAACGAACCAAAAATACAATATTCCCACATGTACATTTGTGTTTTATGTTTTGCTATAAACATAAAATCAACTCAAAGTTGAGTTGCAAATACATTGTATAATAAATACTGGCATTATATTATTAATGCAATACATGTACTATCTGTGTATACGCCCGTTCGAAACAAAAATAGAGGACGTATTTGTATTCACCATGTACGGGCGGGCCGGCGGGCCATGGACACACACAGCTTGTCCACGAAATAACTAGAGTGCTACTCGACGGACCGTGACCAACTTAGGCATGCATGTTTATCACGGCAAGACAAACGCCCCTATTGTTTTTAAAAGTTGCAGATGACTTATCTCCCCTTGGTGAACAGTTTTTTAATTTTCGCATTATGTAACATTTTTCACGCAATAACTCAAGTTCCATTTGACACATCTGAACCACCAAATTCAGAGTACATGTTTATAAATCACGGCAATACGAAGAATCACACTTCAAAACTATCGAATTATTTATGTCCCCTTGGTGGCTATTTTTTACGTTCGCCTTCTATGTTATTTTCCTTGCAATAACGCAAGTTATGCTTCGGAATACATATGCAAGAGGGAATTTATCGATTTTCCCAAAACAAAATAATGAGCTATTTCCGCACTTATAATGGCCATTTTTAATTTTCGCGTCTGTATCTTTGTCCTCGTGATCACAATTTATACGTGTTTATTATGGCAAGAAAAAGAACCCTATTGAGTTTCTTATTTTTTTCCAGCGTGTTATCTCCCTTCGTTTACTGGCTATGCCTCGACGAGCGTATATTATGACCTACGGTACTCTTATTTTATGTTATGTATTAGCCGTAACATATTGGCTGGTATTGGTAGACCAGAACATAGATGGTGTTTCATTTGGCTGTACATGTCTGTATTTTACAGGAGACGATGAAATGTGCGAGATTGACCAAGAACCAAAGAAGGACACGACTACAGCACTACGTAGACAACTTCTGCCAGCTCTGCATAAAGTTCCATCACTTCATGGGATTCGACCCCGTTAACCCGACCTAAACTGACAATAGCTGTTGACAAGATTGTCACACTCAATATTTTGTTGTAACAGTATTTCTGTTCAACC
The DNA here is from genome assembly GCA_029237695.1 of Conchocele bisecta. Lineage (NCBI taxonomy): Eukaryota > Metazoa > Mollusca > Bivalvia > Lucinida > Thyasiridae > Conchocele > Conchocele bisecta. Next base: position 80,869,587 of record CM055274.1, on the reverse strand, counting down.
GAGATAGTAATGTTTTATTCTATTGCTGATGAAAGCAATACCGTTTTACTCCAAATGCTGCTGTTGTGTATAGAAGCATCCTGATGCCAATGCTAAAATATATGTAACTCCTAATTAGGAGATACTACATGTATCTCCTAATTGAGATACTAGCTCCTAATTAGTAGATAGTAACTCCTGATTAGGAGATACTACGTCATAATTGGGAGTTATTATCTCTAATTAGGAGACACTAAGGAGATTTTTTTAGCATTGACACATATAGTAATTCCTAATTAGGAGATCGTAAGTCATAATTAGGAGATACTAACTAATAATTAGGAGATACTAAGTCCTAATTATGAGATAATAGGTCCTAATTAGGAGTTGCTATCCAATTAGGAGATACAATACTTCATTGGCACCAGGACGCTTCCATAGTTGTGTCATGCCGATTTAAATAAAACAAATCACCAAATGTGGCTAAGTTAATGTTTTTACATTCCAGTAACGTTCTCGCGTTTTAGAGTTCATGTAGCACTATTTTACATTGTATGAAAACGTGGTCGTAATGACGTTGTTTAGGAACATGTTCTTGACATGCAGTGTGTGATTTTACGTTGTGATCTGCACTTCAAGGAAACTTTGAACATATGTGACATAAAAATGTAACATCACTGCGTCAAATCTAGCCAAGAACACGTTTCTGGATAACGCTGCACCAACGTTACAATTATGACAATGATACAACGTAAAATCACTACGTGAAATTACGACAGGAAAACTTTCTTAAAATATGTTGTACCAACGTTATTATGCCAACGCTTTAGGAATGTTGTTGCACAACGTAAATTCCCTACGTTGTATCAATGTCATTATGCCAACGTTTTCTGAATGTTGTCATAAAACGTAAAATCCCTAAGTGAAATCTACTTGAGGAAAACTTTACCAATTTATGTTGTACCAACATCAGTATGCCAACGTCTTGTGAATGTTGTATTAAAACGTACAATCACTACGTGAAATCAACGACAGGAACTCTTTCCTAATTACGTTGTTCCAACGTCCATATGCCAATGTTTTGGGTATGTTGTCTTAAAACGTAAAATAACTACGTGAACTCTACGACAGGAAAACTTTCCTGAAGTACGTTGTACCAACATCATTATGAAAACGTAATGTGAATGTCGTCATAAAACGTATAATTACTACGTGAAATATACGACAGGAAAACTTTCCTGCAGTACGTTGTTACAACGCCATGATGAAAACGTCTTGTGAAAGTCGTCATAAAACGTAAAATCACTACGTGAAATCTACGACAGGAAAACGTTCATGAAGTACGTTGCTACAACGTCATTATGAAAACGTCTTGCGAATGTCGTCATAAAACATAAATTCACTACGTGAAATCTACGATAGGAAAACTTTCCTGAAGTACGTTGTACCAACGTCATTATGACAACGTCATGTGAATGTCGTCATAAAACGCAAAATCACTACGTGTAATATACGACAGAAAAACTTTCCTGAAGTACGTTGTACCAACGTCATTATGAAAACGTCTTGTGAATGTCGTCATAAAACGTAAAATGACTACGTGCAATATACGACAGGAAAACTTTCCTAAAGTACGTTGTACCAACGTCATTATGAAAACGTATTGTGAATGTCGTCATCAAACGTAAAATCACTACGTGAAATCTACGACAGAAAAAACTTTCCTGAAGTACCTTGTTACAACGTCATTACTAAAACGTCTTGTGAATGTCGTCATAAAACGTAAAATCACTACGTGAAATCTACGACAGGAAAACTTTCCTGAAGTACGTTCTACCAACGTCATTGTGAAAACGTCTTGTGAAGTACGTTGTACCAACGTCATTGTGAAAACTTCTTGTGAATGTCGTCATAAAACGTAAAATCACTACGTGAAATCTACGACAGGAAAACTTTCCTGAAGTACGTTGTACCAACGTCATTGTGACAACGTCTTGTGAATGTCGTCATAAAACGTAAAATCACCACGTGAAATCTACGACAGTAAAACTTTCCTGAAGTACGTTGTTACAACGTCATTACTAAAACGTCTTGTGAATGTCGTCATAAAACGTAAAATCACTACGTGAAATATACGACAGGAAAACTTTCCTGAAGTACGTTGTACCAACGTCATTGTCAAAACGTCTTGTGAATTTCGTCATAAAACGTAAAATCACTACGTGAAATCTACGACAGGAAAACTTTCCTGAAGTACGTTGTACCAACGTCATTGTGAAAACGTTTTGTGAATGTCGTCATAAAAGGTAAAATCACTACGTGAAATCTACGACAGGAAAACTTTCCTGAAGTACGTTGTACCAACGTCATTGCGAAAACGACTTGTGAATGTCGTCATAAAACGTAAACTCACTAAGTGAAATCTACGACAGGAAAACTTTCCTGAAGTACGTTGTACCAACGTCATTGTGAAAACGTCTTGTGAAGTACGTTGTACCAACGTCATTGTGAACACGTCTTGTGAATGTCGTCATAAAACGTAAAATCACTACGTGAAATCTACGACAGGAAAACTTTCCTGAAGTACGTTGTACCAACGTCATTGTGACAACGTCTTGTGAATGTCGTCATAAAACGTAAAATCACTACGTGAAATCTACGACAGGAAAACATTCCTGAAGTACGTTCTACCAACGTCATTGTGAAAACGTCTTGTGAATGTCGTTATAAAACGTAAAATCACTACGTGAAACATACGACAGGAAAACTTTCCTGAAGTACGTTGTACCAACGTCATTGTGAAAACGTCTTGTGAATGTCATCATAAAACGTAAAATCACTACGTGAAATCTACGACAGGAAAACGTTCATGAAGTACGTTGCTACAACGTCATTATGAAAACGTCTTGCGAATGTCGTCATAAAACATAAATTCACTACGTGAAATCTACGATAGGAAAACTTTCCTGAAGTACGTTGTACCAACGTCATTATGACAACGTCATGTGAATGTCGTCATAAAACGCAAAATCACTACGTGTAATATACGACAGAAAAACTTTCCTGAAGTACGTTGTACCAACGTCATTATGAAAACGTCTTGTGAATGTCGTCATAAAACGTAAAATGACTACGTGCAATATACGACAGGAAAACTTTCCTAAAGTACGTTGTACCAACGTCATTATGAAAACGTATTGTGAATGTCGTCATCAAACGTAAAATCACTACGTGAAATCTACGACAGAAAAACTTTCCTGAAGTACTTGTTACAACGTCATTACTAAAACGTCTTGTGAATGTCGTCATAAAACGTAAAATCACTACGTGAAATCTATGACAGGAAAACTTTCCTGAAGTACGTTCTACCAACGTCATTGTGAAAACGTCTTGTGAAGTACGTTGTACCAACGTCATTGTGAAAACTTCTTGTGAATGTCGTCATAAAACGTAAAATCACTACGTGAAATCTACGACAGGAAAACTTTCCTGAAGTACGTTGTACCAACGTCATTGTGACAACGTCTTGTGAATGTCGTCATAAAACGTAAAATCACCACGTGAAATCTACGACAGTAAAACTTTCCTGAAGTACGTTGTTACAACGTCATTACTAAAAACGTCTTGTGAATGTCGTCATAAAACGTAAAATCACTACGTGAAATATACGACAGGAAAACTTTCCTGAAGTACGTTGTACCAACGTCATTGTCAAAACGTCTTGTGAATTTCGTCATAAAACGTAAAATCACTACGTGAAATCTACGACAGGAAAACTTTCCTGAAGTACGTTGTACCAACGTCATTGTGAAAACGTTTTGTGAATGTCGTCATAAAAGGTAAAATCACTACGTGAAATCTACGACAGGAAAACTTTCCTGAAGTACGTTGTACCAACGTCATTGCGAAAACGACTTGTGAATGTCGTCATAAAACGTAAAATCACTAAGTGAAATCTACGACAGGAAAACTTCCTGAAGTACGTTGTACCAACTCATTGTGAAAAGTACGTCTTGTGAAGTACGTTGTACCAACGTCATTGTGAACACGTCTTGTGAATGTCGTCATAAAACGTAAAATCACTACGTGAAATCTACGACAGGAAAACTTTCCTGAAGTACGTTGTACCAACGTCATTGTGACAACGTCTTGTGAATGTCGTCATAAAACGTAAAATCACTACGTGAAATCTACGACAGGAAAACATTCCTGAAGTACGTTCTACCAACGTCATTGTGAAAACGTCTTGTGAATGTCATCATAAAACGTAAAATCACTACGTGAAATCTACGACAGGAAAACTTTCCTGGAATACGTTGTACCAACGGCTTCATGGCAACGTAACTGCAACTTTCATAAAACGTTGTAACAACATTCCCACAACCGAAAATTGTTAGCTGGGTATATTGTGTCTAAGCAGTTAACACCATAACTCGTGTACATATAGAATAGTGATATAGCATTATGTTCGACTTTAGCTACATCAAAGCGCGAATGCACACGTACACATACACACGCACGCGCTCACTTAATTCATCGTTTCTCATACAAACAAAAATGTTTTATTTTGCTAAAGTACTGTACCTTCGCGTACATGCATTTATACAGGTAGATACGCAACCGCGGTGATCCCCCGTGAACGACCACGGCGAATCACCGTGATATTGTTCGGGCAGTGCATCACAGTGACCGAGGATGCTGTCACCGCGATCCCACTGCCTGAAACAGTGATCGCGGGGGGGGGGGGGACAGGTATATGAGTGGCGATCCGGGTCATAAGTGCCGTTTCCAATGCGTTGACAAGCCAACGCGTTGATTCACCAAAGCAACGCTTTGAAAATGTATATACTATATAGTAATCAACGCGTAACATGGACTTTGATTGGTCGTTCAAAGCAACGCGTTGAAACGGCAAAGCAACGCGTTGAAACGACAAGCAACGCGTTGAAACGGCAAAGCAACGCCGCGTTGAAACGGCAAAGCAACGCGTTGAAACGACAAGCAACGCGTTGAAACGGCAAAGCAACGCGTTGAAACGGCAAAGCAACGCGTTGAAACGACAAGCAACGTGTTGAAACGGCAAAGCAACGCGTTGAAACGACAAGCAACGCGTTGAAACGGCAAAGCAACGCGTTGAAACGACAAAGCAACGCGTTGAAACTTACGTGTTAGAGACGGCACTTATGACCCGAACCGCCAATATGGGTATGTTCCAACGCGTTGCTCATCGTTTTCAACGCGTTGCTCATCGTTTTCTCCAACGCGTTGCTTTCTAGAAGCAACGCGTTGATTACTATATAGTATATACATTTTCAACGCGTTGCTTTGGTGAATCAACGCGTTGGCTTGTCAACGCGTTGGAAACGGCACTTATGACCCGGATCGCCACTCATACAGGTAGGCTATGCCCGCGGTGATCGACCACTTTAAATACATTACGTCCGCGGTGGCACAGTGACAAAATACCACAAGAAAAAACATCTACTGTACTTATTTTGGAGCGCCACCTGGCGTCATAATGGAAGCGTTCCCATTATGACAACAGAGGGCGTTGCACATTTTGCCAAGTTTCATTCGGCCTACTGCTTACTGCGATGCTGGCATCCCTCATTCGGCCATTTCATATTATGACAATGGCCATTCGGCGGAATTCATATAGTCATATACGTATCCCAGCAAGCAGTAAGCAGAATGACACATGGCAGAATATGGCATGTAACAATGTGAAATAGCCAATCGAGGTATGCAATATGCAATGTAATAATGCAAGATGGAGTTGTCATTAAGCAGTATTGTATAGCCAAGATGCAGGATGACATGTAACAATGTCAAATAGCCAATCGAGGTATGCAATGTGAAATGTAATAATGCACGATGGAGTTGTCATTAAGCAGTAACGAGTAGCCGCAGTGCAGGATGACATGTAACAATGGTCGACTGCATTGCCATGAAGCAGCATGCAATGTAGTGGCGGATATCCCCTTCCATAGGTATCAAGCCAATACAAACTGTATTTATTTATTATTAGCCGATCTATTTATAGATCGGCTAATATGTTGGTTATCCATCGAATTCTGAAAAAGTTTGTAGCAACCCTTTTCTCCGCTATTCGGTAATCTACGAACGAGAATTTTTCTGTATCACTTCCAAATTGCATCAACCTATAAAGTTTGCATTTTTGGCAATTATCTCCGTTTAAAACTTTACTTATAGCCAAATAACACAATTTTGAATACTTAATGAGCTGAACGCCTGAAGAGATTTAACCCGGAAGTTATTGTTGTTGAAGTCCATAGTTGGCTCTAATGGCCATATACGCCAACATACGCCGATTATTGGGCTAATTTAAAGCTTTTATTTATTAAACAGAACAAGTTTCAGCCACGTATAATCGCGTAAAATGTGTTTATTCGGCTAATTTATAATCGACCTCTGCTCAAAATCTCCTTACTAGTAACCCCAGCATTTTCGGGTTTATCCCAGCATCTCGGGTTTATCCCATTGGATCGCGTATGCGCGTCATTTGACGCTAGTTAATATTCACAAAATTTTCCACCAATCAAAACGAAGAATTGCCCTTCATAGCCAACTTTGATTTGTTTACGTATCATGCAGGGATGGCAGGGATGGCAGGGATGCATCCAGCACGCGCGATTGCGGCAATCCCCCTTAATTATTGTCAATGCCGCAAATTATTGATTGTCTTGCGCCCGACATCGCGCAAAAAATCACGGATGGGCACACTTAGGCCAATCTGGGCATGTGCCTGAATACGCAGGAGCTTGCGTCTATTTTTAGATGACACTGTAACCGCTAGATATATATAGCCCTGGTAGCTCCGCCCACTCGCATGCTGCCACAGAATTCGGACAAACTCACACACAGTGACTACAACTTTGTGTATTGCGGAGTGTAATTTGTAGATAAATAGAGCATACAGTACAGGTGTTACGCTGGAATATTTCGCAACATAATGGTGACAACAAAACATTGCTGCTATGGCATTGCTGCTATTGGATGGATTTGGGAACGGGTTTCCAAAACCTGCACAAAATCGAGAAAAATGTCAACGCTGGGTACAGAACTGTGGTCGAAAATAGTTTACCATTGACAATGTTACCAGAGACACCTACATATGTTCGATGCACTTTACCCTGATTTGATCGGCTAATAACATCATGCTCTGCATGACTTTTCATCTTGTATTTATTTATCTTATAATTGGCTCGATGACCTTCCATACCAGGTAAACGCCAAACTTGACGCATTTTGGAGCAAAACTATTGACACTGTCACAGAATGTTTAGACATGATTTTTTATTGAAAACGTTTACATTTTGAAACAATAAGACAACGACAAAAAAAAATGCATGAAATACAAATACATGGCACTTGGCAAAATTGCGCCCCACACACAATAAACAATAAATTCACAACGCGAACGTAGAAACGTGCCTTGTAACTTGTAAAAAATCTGTACTCGGCCGAAATTTAAAGGGAGTTCACAACGCGAACATAGAAACGTGCCTTGTAACTTGTAAACAAAATGTACTCGGCGAATTTTAGGGGGTAGGGGTCGCCGAGTCCGCCCCCGCCCCCCCCCCCACCCCCCCTGAATCCGCCCCATGTTGACTATTGGTTTTCGACACCTGGATAATAATTATATGGATATAGTCTAGAAGCCAGGGCCAGATATTTAGCCTAACCCAAAATTCTCTGGTTAAGTTTTTTTTTCTTTGATTGTGGTAGGGGGGTGTGTCTGTGTTAATATCCAGGGGGGTGTCACCCTGTCACCCTTGAGGAAAATCCATGGCGGCCATTTTTCAAAATGGCCGCCATCCGAAATGGTTTTTGCTCGTATCTCAGTTTGCGAGGCTCATAAGGGGTTTATTGTGGTGTCTATAACCATGAATTCAGGGTCAGTGAACATGACAAGAGCATTAATTATACTATTGGATGATTCTGAAGTCACAGCCATTTTTTATTTCAAAATGGCTGCCAAAATGGCCGCCACCCAACGTCGTTTTTGCTCATATCTTGGTTTGTGAGACGTGTAATGCCCTAATTTTGGGGTCTATACCTATGTTTTCAGTATCAGTGGACACGATAAGAACACTGTTAATACTATTGGATGATTCAGAAGTGACAGCCACATTGAATTTCCAAATGGCCAACCAAAATGGCCGCCATCCATCTAGTCGTGTTTTTTTTTTTGCTTATATATATCGCATTGCGAGGTTCATAAAGCTTCAATGTTTTTGTCTATACCTATATTTTCATGGTCAGTGATAAGAACATTAATGATGATATTGGATGATTCAAAAGTGACAGCCATTTTGATTTTCAAAATGGCGTCCAAAACGGGCACCATGCAAACTCTGTTCAGGTACTGATCCTGGGGGTTTGTCCACACAGGGTCCGGATTCACGCCTGCTTACAGTCGTAAATGTCCATAGCGCTGTAGTCTAATACCACTTGTACGATTACAGAGTCACATGCAGCTATGATGAAGTGTTACGGTTTAAAAAATCAGCAGCTGTAGATGCCTCACTAAACACATCACATGACGGAATATCGAGCGCAGGTAATGGGATGATTCAGGTCATTGCCGATAATTTTGACGCTGATATATGTTCCCCTAATGGGAAGTCATCCACACACTCACTGGCAATGATTGTCACACAATCAGTCCATCCCACGTCTGACGAAGGCGGAAATGTCTCAAACGTTAGTTGATGAGCCGTTTGAACATGTGCTTCGATACCAAGGATCTCAGAACCCAGATATACCGACTAAACCCATGCCATCAGTTTCCGGGGAATTCCAAGGTCATCAAGATGTTTCTCGGAGCAGAGCAGATGAGACCGACTTTGCATTCTTCCAGGTAGCTAGCATTTTATGCAGAGCTCAAATTAAGGTGTGTAATTTGAAAAAAAAATTGTGTTACATTCCGTCATCAAAAATGGCAAGATGTGAGTGTTTTAGAATCATCTCATTGAGACGATTCTAAAGCATTATCAATTTGCAATTTTTGATGGAAGGAGAAATTTATTTCCATATTACGCACCTCAACTGGAGCTCTATTTTTATGTCAACAATTTTCAACAGGGATAGAAAGAAACAGTCCGTCTGTGTGCGTGCATCCGTCTGATACCCGAGTTCAAGTTTGTATAACTATATAGACGATCAATGCCCTCTGCAGGCTTTACATGTGGGACGCGACCATCTGGTTTATTATTATTTGGTCTAATTATGTTCTTGTAATTGTTTGTCATGGTAATATTTCACGAATACAGTCAAACCTCTACGAACAGCCACCTCTATTTAACAGCCAACATTCTAAGACCCAGTGTGATGAATTACCATAGATACAGTTAGTGTGTGTAATTTGATCAACTTCGTGGGGGTGGGGACGATTTTAAAGCACTCCCAACTTGACAGTTTTTGGTGAATAAATATAAAAGTTTATCAAATTACGCACCTTAAGTTGAGCTCTGATCACTATATGATTTACCTCTCTTCAACAGCCACCTCTCTACAATAGACGGTTTTCCTGTTGCTGAGCGGTTGCACTGTAATTTATTCTCTTGTGTAACAGTTATTCATGTCGCTGTTATATTATTGTATCTTCCAGGATGTCATCTCCCTTGGTGTGTGTCCGGAATTCGGTGGCTACAACACCCAATTATGTCGTGAACAGGGACAGTCAGTTCATCCGAAAACCACCGTTGTATATATGCCCATGATTGATAGACCACCAGCCGATCCACAGACAATGATGACAGCTCTGTTGAAAGCTCAGAAAGTGTCACATGAAGCTGGGCAAGAATTTGTTGTATTCACGGCTGATCAGCAACTGTACAGAGTAGCTCTACACGTCACATGGGATAAACCAGCCACATTCCAAAATGTATATCTGCGGTTGGGTGGAATACACCTACTTATAAGCTACTGTGGCTCAATTGGCTCCTTGATGGCTGAATCTGGTCTAGCTGAGATTATGAGTGTGGCATTCTGTAGCGTCCATAAAATGTTGACGGGAAAGAAATACCCACAGAATGTAAGGGCACTTAGGTTATTTGTTGAGGAGATACTTCGCCCTGTATTTGAAGGGAACGACATGGAAAGCATGGGAGATCTACATCGTGTCCTTGAAACCATTTCGAAGAAGAGTAGAACAGCCAAGCTGTGAATTGATTGCTTGATTCGCCCAGTATTCATCATACTCAAGTACATCAAAGCTGAGCGCGAGTCAGATTGGCCATTGCACATGGACACTGTGAGAAGTATGGTCCCTCTCTTTTTCGCTGCTGGTCATGCACACTACGCCAGATACGCACTCTATTACTTGCGGTCGATGGAATCACTTCCAGATACTGTCTTAAGCCACTTTGTGAAGGGAGAACATACTATGCGCCATCTTCAATGGCATATGGACTGATATGGCTATAGAGACCACCTTCATGCGGTATGGCTATGGACGTTCTGGGATCATAGGAATCACACTAAAGCCAGAGAGTGTATAGACTTGGACATACAGTATGCATGCATGTAATCGTCTGCTCGGCAACCTCGATGAGATTCGAGAAACTGATGGTCCGCCAACCCAAACCCACCACAAGGAAGAATCCATCGCTCGGATCAAATCAGATACGAAGGACAGAGACACATTGAGAGATAAGTTGGAGATGTGTATCGATCCTCTTGACCCAGATCAACACACAGATAAGGATGTATTATAAACGTTGAGAGTGGAAAGATTTTTACAAACCGAGATGTGAACGTTGACCAAGCTGCAACCATAGGTCGTGATCAAATGGAGGAGTTCGAGAATGGCTGGCCAACTAGCTTCCACCAAAAGATTAAACGAACTGTAACTACCATGGCTGCCTCACGTAAATACATACAGATTGGGGAATCTAGAATATATTATCCGGAAATTATATATGCCAGAGCAACGGGGCTGCAGTCAAGTTCCAGGGGTATTGATATAGATGAACTAATGTGTTACGAACTTGCCCCTTATCCTTCCTCAATGTTTGATGAGACTGGACATCTACGAGAATCAAAAACCAAATCAAACTTGATAAATGATCTCCGAGTTGATGCTCCTAATACAGATTCAGAGAGCGTGGCCGATGCTACCTTCCTCGATGGCTGTGCAGTTCTATGGGTCATAGCATGGCCTTATGGGACAGTTCAAGACTACATCAACAGATTTGTATCATATTTGACTGGTCAGCTGAAACAATCTGATGTATATCTCGTCTTTGACAGGTATGACAGGAGCAGTACAAAGGAATCCACTCGAACCGGCCGAGACAAAGGAGCAAGTAGGATATATACACTAAAGCCAACCACCCGCTTGCCTTCACAGAAAATCATTCTGACTGTCACGTCGAACAAATCACAGCTTGTGAACTTGATCTGTAGCGATATCACATCAAAACCGGACTTATTCAGCAACACAACCCACAAACTTGTTGTCACCGGACAAGAGCCTGTTCCATTTGAAATCCACAATGGTATACTGATATGGAGACAGGACATGCGATCAACACAAGAGGATGCAGATACCCTGATAGTACAACAGGTGAGCCATGTCGCAGCTAGATCCTCGCTTGTTATCGCAGATGATACAGATATATTCGTCTTGCTTCTCCATTTCTGTCATTTGAGCAAATTATCTGGCCACTTCATGATGGTTGCTCCTGCCAAAGGTCGCACTGTGATTGATATTTCTCAGACATATGAAAAGCACCGTGACATTGTTCCAAATCTACTGAGCATGCATGGACTAACTGGTTGCGACACGATGGCAGGCTACTTCGGCATAGGGAAATGTACAGCACTTAAAGTGATGCGTCGCGGGAACCACACCCTTGGAAATTTAGGAGCTCATGAAATGCAGATGGATGCTGTCTTCAGAGAGGTGATACCGTTCATTCTCGAATGTTACGGGTTTCCCCAGTGTGACGCCACAACAGATTCTCGGAGAAAGACGTGGTCAGCCAACGTTGGACGCAGCATGACATCTGCTCCTAAATTGAACTCCTTACCACCAACAAATGAAGCTTGTGCCGAAAACGTGAAACGTGCCCATTTACAAGTATGTGCATCCACAGTTGAATCCCGCAGATTTCGGTTGGTCCCGTGATGTCGGAGTATGGTCTCCCGTCACTGTACCTGATGGTATCCCGGTAGCACCTATGGACATATTGAAGCTCATCCGGTGTTCATGTGCCACAGACACCCATTGTTCCACAAAGAGATGTGGATGTAAACGTTCAGACATGCCTTGTATCCAATTCTGTTCCTGTCAGGGATCTGAGAACTGTTTCAATTCACTCAGCAGACATAATGAAACCATTGAGAACGATGTTGGTTGACAAGTGAAGTGATGTATGAAATGTCGAACTAAAAGTATGGCATTTGGACCGCCACTGATAGATCAGAGCTTAGTGCTTCAAGCAGTATACTAGTATAGCTGACCAGAAACGGTACAGGACAAGTATCTGTAGAACATTCCCATTCATATACACATATCTGCAAATGAATTAAAATGGTTTGCCGGTACTTATCCAGTTCCACTAATGATATTCAGTTTGTATAATCAGATACTTGTATACATCAGTGCCGATTGACATATATTTACATATTTGCCAGATTAACAAAGTCTGATATCTAGAACTGATTATATATTATGGTACGTGCTCCTGTTTCCGGCATGGTTCGGATAAATACGTAATTCTAATTCGTGCGAGTTCCACACATGAATAATTTCTTCACAAAAACGCACACTGAAGACACTGGATACATTTTCCTGTACAAACCAGAGAAATGTAGCATAAACTGGTGAGTCTTCGACGATCGTATTTTAGGTACCAACAAAATTAACATGCCGAATACTGGAGCATACATCATATATATTTATGTAGACAGACTCTGAATAGAGTACATGCAATCCATCATTTATGAGTGTGTACATTTTCTTAGTGTGTACCGTAGTTTGCGGTGAATATGGACATACAGAATGAATAGCTGCAAACATTTGAAGAATAAACCTGATCTCATACCAATAAAAGTAATGAAACATTTGGTTGTTGAAAAGTAACCAGAACCACAGAAATATTTCATCAGCGAATCATTTGAGACAAATTTTGCACTTCAAAATGCTGTCCATATTCACCCCAAACTACCGTAATCATATGTACCGTAGTACATTGACTTGCATGGATGTCGACAAGAGACATACACATTGATTATGCATTATATGTCGCATTTAAATTTGATTTAACTTTGATCCGTCTGATTTTTAGCATTTCTTGTATTTTCCACCCAAAAGTACAATTTGGCGGCCATCTTGGATTTCTTATTTTCCAATTGTCAAAAATAAGTCAACCAAATCATCTAATATTATTGGTATTGATGTTTTCTGTTACTTGACACTGAAAATACTGGTATATGCACTAAATGTAACCTTTACGAATCACACAAAACAAGGTATTAACAAAATAGTTTTACATGGAATCATATTTTGCGGCCATTTTGAAATGTAAAGTCAAACCAAATTATCTAATCATATTTTAAGTATTTGTATCATGTTCTTTGACCCTGAAAATATGGATATATAGACACAAAAAGTAAAGCTTTACAAGTCTCACAAACCAAGAAAAGAGCAAAAACCACTTTGGATGCCGGCCATGTTGGCGGCCATTTTGAAATCCAAGATGGACGTCTCTTCCGAACTATTCAATATTTTTACTAATGATCTTATCACATTCACTGACCCTGCAAACCTGGGTATAGACACCAAAAGTTACCATTTACTAGTCCCATATAGACCGAGATATGAGCAAAACCAATTTTGGATGGCGGCCATTTTGAAAAATGGCCGCCATGGATTTTCCTCAGGGGTGACAGGGTGACACCCCCTGGATTTTTTTCACGACACACTCCCCTACAATAATCAAAAGAAAAAAAAACTTAACCAGAGAATTTTGGGTCACCCTCCAATTCCTCTGGACTATTAATACTTTTCAAATGGATCACTTGATAGTTGCATGGATTGAACTCGCTATCTCCCAGCAATATCTGAGACAATTTACCACCGTTGAAATCCGAATTTAAATGACTTAAAATGCAGGAGAGTGCATTTCAGATCATCTAGGCACCATCTAGGTTTAAAAAAATTCAGGGGAGCATGCCCCCGGACCCCCCTAGCGTACTCGTTCCACTACGTGGGGCTCGCCCCTGACGCACCCCCAATAGAAAATCCACAGGCCTGCTCTAATTGGATATTATCATTAAAATACACTATTGTTCCGAGAATCTGGCCCCAGCCCTGTTCCGAGAATCTGGCCCCAGCCCGCGTCAACGAGACACTGAGAACATTGAATAACTGAAGCTGGGACCATTTTTTACATTGTCGTCCTGATTGGTTAATGTATGACGTCATTTCGAACGTCATCACGCACGGACGCCTTAGGCAAAATGGCAGAAAATCCAGGGTTGGCCGAGGTTTTATGCGAGAAAATAGACAACACGTCTAATTGCTATTCTAATTTAAACGTAAATGCATCAGGCGGCAAAGATAAAAAGTCGCAGGCGTCAAAGAAAGATACTCCGGACAAAAAGCAAGGGAAGTTACTTAAGGAAAAAAAAAAGAATTGGGGAAAAGCTGTGATAGGAGTTCGGGCGGTAAGAAAATGTTTCAAGACAAATGATGTCAAATCGGCAGATACGGCACGAATGATGACTGCTATGCCATGTATTCCTATGCAATGGTGTTTTCAAATCTTAAGAAAATTGGCATCCCATGAACCACGCATATGATGTCGGGGGCGGATCCAGCATTTTGGCTACCGTTCGGAACTACTCGGTCTATAGACATAGCACTATGGTTCTATAGCAAAGAAAATAATAAATGAAAAAAGTCAGATAACGAAAAATAGAAGTTAAACATGATATAGAGACATGGCATGTTAGTCTACTCGGTCTACTGTTTAAACACATTAAATCTAAAAATATTTAAAAGGAAGTACTTTTTCATCAATAACAAAAAAGTCGCCCCCCCCCCCCCCCCGTCGACCCGGCCACAAAAAAATTTGTTTGATGAAATTCCATCTATCATAATATTGATTTGATTTTATTTTTAGCCCACGTGTTAAATTCCCATAGGAAAATCTTTTTTTCGCAATAAAATCAATATTTGATGTAATTTCATCAAATAATTTTGTTTGGGGAGGGTGACTTTTTTCTTATTGATAAAAAAGTACTTACTTTTAAATATTTTTTAGATTTAATGTGTTTAACAGCCAAAAGTTTGTCGGCAGCAAAACGTGGAACAGACAGTAGGGGTTGTCCTATTTTTGAGCTCCTCGAAATGCACTTTCTTGTGTTTTACGGCATTTAAATTGAGACTCCAACTGGTGGTAAACTATGATCCTTGTAATCTCTGTGGTTGAACGGGGGTGGGGGGATCTGCCCCTGAATGTGGCGGCATTTCTGGCAAGGTCCACCAAGGATAATACTATCTGTGTCACTGATATGTGAGTCACTGGACAGCGGAGATTATGACATTTGTCATTTGATTTGTGTAATTATGGGCGTTAACTTTGCAAAACTTGTGTACCGTCCATAGCATGTGCTACAGTACAGGAGTTTTGCAGAGTTATTGCCCACAACTAACAGTTTAGACCTTCATAGACATAGCACTATGGCTTTACTACCATTAGCAAAGAAAATAATAAATGATAAAAGTCAGATAATGAAAAATAGAAGTTAAACATGATATAGAGACATGGCATGTTAGTCTAAGACCTTCCTAGCTCCTGATCTGTGAGTCGCTGGAGATTATGACATTAGTGAGCAGTCTAGCTTCTGACTTGTTAGGCTGCATGCTCAATAAATGTAAATCCAATAATTGTTTACAAGATAACATTGTTAATGTGAAATTTACAAATTATAATTTTGCACTTGGAAAAAGTTAGTTATTACAATTTTAGTCGTACAAAGTTTAGTGAAACGGTCCCCAGATCTTCAAGTCACTGGGGATTGTTGCACTTTGTGACCAACCTTTCTCCTGATCTGTGAGTGAGTTACTGAACATTATTGCATTTGTGGCCAGCCCAGCTCCTGATCTGTGAGTTACTGGAGGTAATGGCATTTGTGGCCAGCCTTGCTCCTGATCTGCGAGTTACTGGAGATTATGACATTTGTGGCCAGCCTTGCTCCTGATCTGTGAGTTACTGGATATGGCATTTGTGGTTAGCCTTGCTCTTGATCTGTGGATTACTGCAGATTATGGCATTTGTGGCCATCCTAGCTCCTGATCTGTGAGTTACTGGAGATTATGACATTTTTAGCCAGCCTAGCTCCTGATCTGCGAGTTAATGGGAATTGTGGCATTTTTGGCCAGCCTAACTCCTGATCTGCGAGTCCCTTGAGATTATGAAGATTATGAAGATTAAGTCATTTGTGGCCAGCCTAGCTCCTGATCTGTAAGTTACCGGAGATTATGACATATGTAGCCAGCCTAGCTCCTGAATCACTATCCTAGCTCCTGATCTGCGAGACTTAGTCACTTGAGTCTGAGATGATGACATTTTCGGCCAGCCCAACTCCTAAGTCATTATATTTTGTGGCCAACCTAGCTCAACATCTTGGTACATAGTATTACTAATTAGCATCAGCTAAATTGGATTGCGGCCCTCCTGACACAAAAACAAAATGTTGCCTGATAAATAGTTTTGTTGTCTACCTTCAGATCTGTTTCAAAACAAAATATAAGAAGAAAAAAACGAAGAAAAAAAAGCATCTCCAGGACTATGCAATGTTTGGTATTTTTTTTTTTTACATTTTTTTTTTAAAATTGATGTCATTTAACAATGAAACGTTTGATGTTTGAAGTAACTTTTATTGTCACTTGTGTGACCATTTTTACTTACAGTAACATGAGTGGGGCTAGTATTAAATTGAGGGCTTTGTTGTTGTAATAAATACTCATGGTATATGTACATGTATTATTGAATATAATATTGTGTGTCTTCTATTTCAGGCAAAGAGACTGCAGGTAATAATTTATATATATATAGGAATTTTTTTTCGCTTGAAAATTGGATCAATAGAATTCATTTTAGTTAATTTTAACAATTTGTTTGAGGTAAAGTGATTCATTAATTTTTTTAGCTCACCTGAGCCAAAGGCTCAAGTGAACTATTGTTACCGCTTTTCGTCCGTCCACAATTTTAAACATCTTCTCTTCTTCTCCAGAACCACTGGGCTGATGTTGGTCAAGCTTCACAAATATGATACATTGTACATAGGTAGTGGGATTACAAATTTGTTAAAATGGAGGTCGTCACCAATGCAAGATATCTGCTGTCGAAAAATATCACAAATTCTTCCAAAAAATCTTCTCACGAACCGCCAGACGGATTTCGACGAAACTTGGCAGAAATGATTGATGTACTACTCCTTAGATACAAAACTTATCTGGAACTCTGCATGTTTGTCTATATAGTATCTTTTGATGTCAAGTTTATCAGACTCGGCCCAGAATTTCTACATGTTTCCTCGCCTCACTAATAAGTTATTTATTTATTTTACAGAAGCAGCAGACCCTGTCTGAAGCAGGGGACCCCTGGCTGGAACGGTTTACAGTGACCGGCAGGGCTTTCTCAAAGGAACACGCCCCAGTAGTATATCTCTGTGAAGATATCTTTACTTGCAAGTAAGTACTTTTTCAGTTTAGGCAATTATTCAGTTAACTTAAAGGTACATGCCCACGCAGTAGGCACAAACTGTTCTTTATAGGAATTAAATAAGTATATAAGTGTGTCACTATTCCACCAGTTCTAAAAATTACAAGTGCCCGCTATACAGATATAATCAATTAGTAATATGTATTTTAATGATAGTGACGCGCAGTGGTATCAGGCTATTTTCATATGCAAATGAGGCAAGCTATCTTTTAATTATTTATACTAATTAAATACGTCGCCTGAAAAAATAATATTTTCGACAGATTATCAAGTATGATCATTGCACATCAAAAAATAAATACAGAGAATAAATAGTAATGTCCGTTAACATTTTAAAGAAACACGGTTATCGCCCCTGAGGCCTAAATTAAAATATTGTTTGTTTGATCTTTACCGCCCGCCTCAGTTTTTATTCCAATTTCAATTTTTTTTTTCTTCCTTTGCGTTCCGCGGATTCCATTTTCGTCCATTTCGGTTCCTTTTCGCTAATTAGAACCATTTACAAAATGCTCCGAATCATAAAATTTATTTTTTAATCTCAAATAAAATAAAATAATTTACCTACCTACCTACCCAAGCCTGAAATGTTGGGTAGGTAAAGATCAAACAAACAATATTTTAATTTAGGCCTGATATCAGTGTGTAAATTTACGGCTAATATAAAATGTATAATAATGCCAATCAATATGTGGAATAACGGTGAATGAATGTTTATTTTGCCAGAAAATGTGTCAGATGATGTCTGATGTAAGTAACATTTTGTGCCTACTGAGTGGTCATGTACCTTTAAAATGTGAACATGCACCAACACTATATCTCATTGAAGACGTGTTCATGTGAGTCATTTCTTACAGGTAGTTCAAACAATGCCTCAGTGAAATGGAATGTAGCGGAACATGCACCAACGATATTTCTCTTTGAGGACGTGTTCATGTGCTGATGCACAGGCTGATCTGGATCTACACTGGTCGCAAAGATCATTAAGCCCAATTTCTCCAGTCACAGCCACATATGACACTGCTGCTGAACAGCCGCAAAACCCCAACCATCCATCCATCCATTCATCTGGTACGTACGGTACGGGAGGGTCACAGAGTTACAGGCTGCATCTATCTACCTGTCCATCCAGCTAACCATCCAACCAACCAACCAACAATTCAATCAACCAATCGATTCTGGCAGAAGGTGGTTTTTATCCCGTCAACACAGTGCGTATGTGCCGTGAAACATGGTGCCATGAAACTTTTTAGATATCCTGTCAGTACGACCTAATCACTGCGTATGAATATGTGCGGTGGCTGGGGTATTATTATTTTTTTTGGAATTTTAAAGCCATTTGCATGTGTTGACGGGATAAATATAATAGTATGTTAGTGTCGTGAATGGGAAAAATATCCGGCGCGGCACTAACATACTATTCTCTATTTAATCCATCAGGCCTAAACTATTCGTAACTCCAGATATCGTTTAGGCTAAGGAGTAGTTTACCCCCTAAACTATTTTTAAATGCTGAAATTAGATTTTCAAAGAGTACAGTACATTGTATTTCACCACCAACTTGAATTGTGGTAGTGAAAACAAATTATTCCAAGTTTTCAACTTGTTGACTGAACAGACATACTCTCATATAAATTTGTATCTATACTTGTAGCAAAATGTGTGGTGTAGGACAACACATTTTCAGCTGCAATTTTCTATTGGTGGAATGTCAAATGCCAAATATTGATATGTACTCCCTCATATCTATTTCAATGCTGAGTTCAATATTTTGATGTTGATTTACCCCCAAAATATGCTTAAGGTATTAGGTCATAGATAGATAGATAGATAGATAACTTGACTTCAAAGGTAATTGCTTCATAAGAGTGATGTGATATATGAATATAATATATGTGAATATTGTCTTGTTACTGTATATTACATGTATGTGGAGCATTGAGTTGCCATCTCCGCCACCTTTGTATGTGCAAGCTATAATACAGTTTCACCACTTCGTGCGTTTGACACATACAGCAAATAATATGACAGTGAACCAAATAAAATGTTGTGCAATACATAATAGACAGATATGACAACGGCAAGCTATAAATATTATGCCAGCAAACTGTGCAAAAGACGAGATATCTGAGCATTTCTCCCATCAATCTCAAAATAAATTTCAATGTGTAAACTTTCCAATCTGATGCACAGCCTATAGTAGTGTACACGTTGCCTACCCATAGGTTAAGCCATATTTACTTGCATAGTTGCTGAGTAGATACAGTACCAGGGACAATACACTCGGGTAACTGCTTACCGGTACATGTCACTGGATTTGATAGCTAATAAGGCCGACCTTAAACATATGTTTGTTTCCCCTCCCGCTACCCGGGCCAATGAGGTGTGGGTAGGTAGGTAGGTAAAATATAATTATTTTTTTTAATATATGAAATTTTGTCGACATGTATTTAGCAACATATCTCGGCCTAGAAACGCCATATAATGCCATAATATATTACTATTAAAGGTACAAGTTCCTTATGCAAAGTAATAAATATGCAGACACAATGTAAAATGACTGTTTTATTGACTAGAGATATAAAACTCACATGGAATAAGACGAAAACAATTTGCTGACATGACATGTACATGACTAGATTGAATGATTACATATTCGAGACGCGCTGTGTGATTTTGTACCATCGAACATCAGGCGCGGATACAGAAATAATTTGCAGAGGGGTGTCTGTAATTACAAGTCGGCATAGCCGAGCTCCGCGAGCGCGATGCACATTTTAAAGTGGGGGGTCAGGGGGTCCCCTCCCCCACCCAGGAAATTCTTAAATGCCAGATCGCCGCAGATGCGATTTCCTGATTTATGTTTGCTCTCCCCTGGATCTGCGCCTGAACATGTGCGATATTTCATGAAAAAATGTTTACAAGAAAAGTGTCGTAGAATCTTCTTGCATTGCCATGTTTTTCTTGTTTTTCATACTACGACAGGGCTTGAAACTAAGTAAAAATATGTACTAGCCAGCCGGGCTAGTAAGATTTGAAATTTACCAGCCATTACAAGTTTCTACCATCCCTTATGTCGCATTGTCTTCATCTCAAAAAAAATGAGCGGGATCATTGTCAATCTGGTAAAATGTTTTACTTCAATGATGTACCATAAATAACAATTCAGTTGTGCAAATAATACCTATATAATTGTAATATTAATTATGTCTCTGGACCAATTTACATTGCTCGCTGTAGATGAAAAGAACTCCTAGAGTAGTTGTTTCCTGGGTTTTCGGTGAAGTCTTCCATTGCATATATAAATAACAATTATGTCGTAATTTTTATTTTAATATCTCGACAGTAAGAACTAATTTATTTGTATTCACATTATAAGGTTCAGTGTCATATGAATGGATTGTGTACAAGCTATACATTTCTTTCCAGCAAATGGAATTAATAGTATTAAAGGTACATGCCCACTCGTAAGGCACAAGCTAGATATGTTCTTTATAGGAATTAAATACGTGTATAATTGTGTCACTATTCCACCAGTTCTACAAATTGCGAGTGCCCGCTATACAGATCTAGTCATTTAGTAAAATTTATGCACGGTGGTATCAGGCTATTTTCATATGCAAATGAGACATGATATTTATTAATTATTTATGCTAATTAAATGTGTCACCTCACTCACCTGAAAAAATAATTTTTTCGACAGATTATTATTTATAAAGTATAATCATTGCACATCAAAAAATAAATACAGAGAATAAATAGTAATGTCCTTTAACATTTTAAGGAAATACGATTATTGCCCCTGACATCCGTGTGGAACTTTATGTCTGATATAAAATATATAATAATGTCAATCAATACGATGATTGAATATTTTATTTTCCAGAAAATGTCTCGGATGATGTCTCTGATATAAAGAACATTTTGTGTCGACTGAGTGGGTATGCATGCACCTTTAATAACACAATACACTATGTAAATTCATTAAACTGTTCAAAACAGTATATTTTATTGCTCAGGGCCGTCAACAAACACTATCCCCTATTATAATTAATTTATATTAACCAATTAATTATTTAATATATTTAAAATGATTTAAAACAGTAAAATTATTATTTCTCACAAATTCATTTTTAGGTCCGAAACTGTGGGGGCGACTTGCTCGGGTGTCAATCGATAAGACCATTATTCTTTCAGCTTAAAACTCACTTTCGATCGTAAATCAATGTAAATTTTTTGTTGAAACACACTCAATTGAATATATTCAGTGTTTCTTGCCAGTTTGGATCGGTGTAGACGCTAAATATGCAAAACTATGACTTGGAAGTTTGATTTTCAAAAACACGTATACGCATATTTGTTTCAGCGAAATCAAGCGTGGTTGTATTCTTAGAAACAAAATTACTCGATTTCCTTATTTGGAACAAGTGTAGTAATTTTGTGCTTAAATTAATTATAAATGTCTGCAGTATCTAATGAAACAGTCCCGACAGGTGTCGCTAGCGTGTGAAAACTGTTACAGTAACACGTCAATATATTGAGGGAGGTCATTACGGAAACAAACAAAAGTTATCGATTCATGATTCGGATGCATGTAGTTTATAAAACGTGATATTTGATTGGCTATTGGCATGCAGACCACTGACTGCCATTGCTACTCACCAATAGGAAGCAGCTTACAGCCATTTTCACCGACACATTTTTGTAAACATCGCGATGACTTTCACTTCATGTTCTAAGCTAGTAAAGGCATATCAGCTGGGGATTTTTTGAGATTTTTGGCAATATTTTCTGTCGGAACAGCCCATTTTTGCTGTGCCAGTTTCAACACTAAAAATAATATTGTTTCCGTTTTGCCAAAAAAATATTTTGGGTCGCGACGATTTTGCCGGGTTGGTCGCGGGAGGGGAAACATTTAATATTTTATTAGTTTAAACATAGTTTATTGCCAAATAATTACAATGGGCTTGGGCCACAAGTTCTACCAACATTAGTTACGGCCCTTACCCTAATCAGCATAACAAGTTATATAAACAACAATATTTTATTATACGCCTAACAGAGTACAGTAGTGGGTATATATGGTA
This sequence comes from Conchocele bisecta, assembly GCA_029237695.1. Classification (NCBI taxonomy): domain Eukaryota; kingdom Metazoa; phylum Mollusca; class Bivalvia; order Lucinida; family Thyasiridae; genus Conchocele; species Conchocele bisecta. The sequence continues at coordinate 80,846,759 of CM055274.1, read as the reverse complement.
TGTGTTGTGTGGTTTGCCAGGTAAAAGTAATACACTGCGATTTTCTGTGTATGAAGCTATTTATAATGGTGGTTCATGTTGTTAAAAACACGGGCACAAACCTGTCCAGAAAAAGGACATATTAATTTATTTTACAGTTTGGTGTAATATAATTGATAGAAGTCCGTTCTCCTGGCTTTTCTACATGTGATTAGCTACATTATATCATATGTTCTACTTCACATTTTGAGTTCTTTGTCAAACGGCAGAACATGTGAAACTGGCTGATGGCTGGAACACACAACGATGGCCGACTTTGCCACCCCATGTGCCGTATAGGATACAGTAACGAGGCAGTGTTCACATATATGTTATACATATATTACATCACATTTATGAAACAATTATTTTGAATCAAACAATGATCAGGTATATAGTTGGTCCTTAACTGGAGCCCTGATTGGTGTATGATCAACCAATCAATCAAAATAAATCCCAACTGAACTACTACTACTGGTGCATTAATCAGTCAATCAATAAATCAATCAACCAATCAATCAATCAATTGAACAATCAACCATCCAAACAACAGGTTCTGGCGGGAGGTGGTGGTGAATCCATCGGGCATTAACTACTACAACTGGTGTACCATAGTGATGCTGGCTGTTCTCTACAACGTGTTGGCCGTCATAATTCGCTGCGTCTTCGATCAACCGAACCAAGGCTGGTACATTCAAATGTTCCATATCCTGGACTACACTGCAGATGCCATCTACTTGTTTGACATGTTTGTGAAGTCTAGAATAGGTAATTGCAGGGGCGGATCCAGCATTTGGGAAACAGGGTGGGGGGGGTTTGTCTAGTTGCGAAGGTAATTAACTCTTGCAATCTACTCCCGTACCGTCTGTAGCTATGTGACGGACGGTTCGGGAGTAATTGCAAGAGTTAGCGTTCGCAACTAGGGGGTTGTCCTATTTTTGAGCTCTTCGAAATGCACTTTCCTGTGTTTTACGTCTTTTATATTCAGACTCCAATTGGTGTTAAACTGTGATCTATGTAAACTCCGTGGCTGATAGGTTATATTAAAATAATAATACGCATGTAATTCGCAAAAAATAGCTTCCCAATGAAATTTATTTTAAATAGATTATCCTGTATGGAGCCTCAGTCTTAGTGACATCTGGAGTTCCATTATTGATTATTGCATCGCTATTTTGCCATGCGTTTTGTTACCTCGCTAAGCCATGCCCCTTGACAACAACAATTGCAACAGTAATTTGGGAACAACCATTATGACGCCAGGTGCTCTGCTAAAACTTAAAATAGTTCTCCCAAGATGATTTAATATGTTGGTACAATGCGTTGCTCTCTAAATTGGTTCCATGTCCCTAACGGTGTTGATGTAGGTTGATGCCGCCTTTTCTGTTGCGCCATGTTTAGGTTAAAAGACACCAAATAGTTTTACTGTATAATTTAACCGAATCCCAGCCAGTCTTTCCTACTTTCACTATTCGTATGGATGTTGTGGGACCAACCTCGTCAATGCCCCAATATTGTTTACATTATTTGGCCACGGAAACTCTGTTTACATCATGTGACCAACAGGCTCAGTGTTTTCTTTTAAATGCTTCAAATATGCTGCAAACTGGTGTTAAAAACAGTAGTAATGGATCAAGATTTGCAAGCAAACTGTGTCTGTGACCTTAAAACACCCGGACTATTGTTTATGCCGCCGGACTACGTTTGCATACTCAATTTCTCTAACCGTAAACCTAGAGTGCTACATGCCAGGTTATAATATAGAGAGACATGTTTTTCTTTATTCTTTCAATCTGACATTTTTCTGGCAAAATGAATATTGAATTACCATACCAAGACGTACTAATTGACATTATTATACTTTTTATATCAAACGCGAAATGCCAGTTTGATATCGGGGGCAATAACCGGGTTTCCTTAAAATGATAACGGAAGCAACTATTTATTCCATTTATTTATTTTTTGATGTGCAAGCAATATCATACTTTATATGTCGATAAAAATATTTATTCAGCATTTAGTTGATATAAATAATTTAAAAATACTGCATCATTTGCATATGGAACTAGCTTGAAACCACCATGAGTCTCTATGAGTACATTAAAAATTACTAAATAATTATATCTGTGTAGCTCGCACTCGTAATTTTTAAAAGTGGTGGACTAGTTGCAATTATACACTTATTTAAGTTCCATAAAGAAAAGTTTGTACCTACTAGATGGGACCCCAGCTTCAACAATAATTAAATCTCTATTTTAATTAGTCAAGATCCAGAGCAGAATGGGTGCAGGTTATTGGAAATTAGGTCCCACAACATCCATAAGAAAAATGAAAGTAGCAGAGAATAGCAAAATGTGTGGTAACGGGTTAGTGTTTTAGGGAAAATCAATTGGTGGTGGCCCACCTTAGTCTGATCCCGGACGGTTATTGGTTTGCATCGGTAACAGGCCAGTTTGACAGTCAACTTGTGTAAGTTACCATATATGTAACTTACTATAAAAATGTGTTTTCAATTACGTACATATGTAATTTAATTATGAGGATACTGTCTGTATAAAACACATTAGTAAGGCAAACACCATACATACATATGCAATTTAGTTAATATAGGTTAGAGAATAACAAATGATGTGAAATCGTCAAGAGGGTAAAAGTAGTCAGGTATGAACAAAATCGTGCGGGTGTTTTGAGGTCACCGACACAGTTTGCTTGCAAATCTTGATCCATTACTACCCAGTTTACTTGAGGAACATGTTGGTCATGTGATGTAAACAGAATTTCCGTGGCCAAAAAAAAATGTAAACAATATTGGGGGACAGGACGAGGTTGGATTTTTCTTTCTTAGGAGTAAGTAAACCTATTGTTTAATTCATGCAGAACCAGTACAGACCGGCTGCAGGTCATGTACAAGTAGGTCCCAGGCCTTTCCCCAGGAAAAATTTAAAGCGCGAGACTGCTAGGGGGGTCCGGGGGCATGCCCCCCTCGGATTTTTTTTTATAATTAGATGTGATTTGGTGCATTCTGCAGCATTGTAGAGAAGGTATGGTAGTACTGTACTGACATCAAAATGACTACTTTTTCTCTGTACAGTACCATTTTTATTAACAAATTTGTTCAAGTAGTATATGTTCCGTCTCCACTACATCGTGTGACTGTGGTTCAATTTCATTACCACACCAGGTTGACTGATGTAAACTGTATTCAATACAAAATAACTGAGGTAAAATAGTTTGAGGGAGTTCATGAGATTATATGCCTTAACAAAAATTGTTATAAAATTGTATGTATTCAGCACTAAAAATACAAAAAAAAAATTGAACACTAAAAGACAGTATGATGATCCAGTTCCAGGCACCCTTGATATACCGGATCATTTGGCCTCGTGTGTGCATCTTAGTAAGATCCACCGTTAAGATATGAATCCTTAAGTATAGATCGTCAAGTCAGTATTTTATTTGGTTAGGGCAGTGTATCTCCTCTGAGGTTCAACATGTGATATGAGATTCCGTTTTATCTGTAAAGTAATTATATTTGTAAACTAAACACATAATAATTACAAATGTCATAAGGTACCTTTTCTCTGCCTGTGGGGCGGGAGGTGGGGGGGGGGCTTATGTTCTGATCTGGTTGCACATGCCGTAAGATACCTTTTGTCTGATCTGGGAGTATCTGGTTGCATATGTCCATAAGTACCTTTGGGGGGGGGGGGTGGGGGGGGGGGGGGGGCGGCAGATGTCAATAAGGTACATTTTTTCTTTTCTCTGCCCGGGTGGTGGGTTTGGGAGGGGGGGGGGGGGCCTTATGTTGAGTCTGATCTGGTTGCACATGCCGTAACATCCTTTTGTCTGATCTGGGAATATCTGGTTGCATATGTCATAAGGTACCTTTGGGGGTGGGGCGGCAGATGTCATAAGCCTTTTGATAAGGTACATTTTCTCTGCCCGGGTGGTGGTGGGTTTGGGAGGGGTGGGCCTTATGTTGTTTTGAGTCTGATCTGGTTGCACATGCCGTAACATACCTTTTGTCTGATCTGGGAGTATCTAGTTTCATATGTCATAAGGTACCTTGGGGGGGGGGCAGATGTCATAAGGTACTTTTTCTCTGCCCGGGTGGTCCCGGGGTTTGGGAGGGGGGGTTTGGGGAGGGGCCTTATGTTCAGTCTGATCTGGTTTGCACATGCCGTAATATACCTTTTGTCTGATCTGGGAGTATCTAGTGGCATATGTCATAAGGTACCGTAACATTGGGGGGGGGGGGGGGGGGGGGGTGGGGAGGGGGGGGGGGGCAGATGTCATAAGGTACATTTTCTCTGCCCATGGGGTGGGGGGGGGGGCTTATGTTCAGTCTGATCTGATTGCACATGCCGTAAGATACATTTTGTCTGATCTGGGATTATCTGCTCGCAGATGTCATAAGATACATTTTCTCTGAGATTAAACGTTGAACTACAATTTAATACAATGTGCATAATCTAATGATGGCCGAGGTCACTGAGGTCACTAAACAAATCGTATTGATTACAATCTGCGTTAAATACAGCATTTTGTGTAGATCTATATTCTTTCTTTTTTACTAAAATGTTCAAAATAGCAATACTTCATTTTTGTTAACACAGGACATGTTTTTTTTATATAATATATACCCGATATTAGAATTGAAAAATCTTTTGACAGTTCATCCAAATCTGTAAGTCCTGGTTGACAGACGCTACGAACGCTTATTTGCCATATATGGAACACAACCGTGGGAATATAGTATGACTAAGCGGAAATAAGCCAATCAAATACTTACCGCAAATTTCCGAGTTGTGGCGGACGGTGCCGAGCGACTTCATTGGACAGCTCCATTCGTGACCGCGTAATATTGCGACACGAATTTACGGTCCCGGCTCACACCGATCATTTAAACACGAGGGGTCTTAAAATCGGGCTCCAGTGTGTTATTGCTTTCTGTTTCCGGCACAAACAACAACAACAACCGAATAAAATAGAAACGAAACAACCGATTTTAATAAGTTTTAACTCGGCCGTAAGCATTATTCCACCAGCAGATTGAGGCACCGCGGGCGTAATATAAGCACCACGGCCAGACTGAAAGCGCCGCGGGACCCTGACAATTGAAATTATAGCGCCGCTATAACGGGCTGGGGAAAGGCCTGGGTCCCACAACATCCATACGAATAGTGAAAGTAGGAGAGACTGGCCTTATTGGATGGGATTCGGTTACAGTATATAGTAAAACTATTTGGTGTCTTCTAACCTATACTGTGATAATTTGTGGGTGAAATCTTACATCAATACCGGCATTGGAGGTGTGCGTCAAACAGCCAATCACGTCTCGTACTATTATTTATTCGTCGGAGGATTCCTAACATTGACAGCAGTACCATCTGGCATCATAATGAGGCACTATATAACCAATATTGCTTTCGTCATTCGGCTTGTGACTTGATGCTTTCTGCTTGCGGCTTTCCGCTTTCGGACTGTACTTCCTGCGGCTTTGTCCTTACTGCTTTCGGCCTTATTCAAAGTGCTAAGTGTTTGGTTCTTACTTTCTTTTGCAAATGCTTAGTGCAATATAACAGGGACACGAATAAGGATGTACCAATAATTGTAATGTAAATAAGACGAATGAACAAAGCGCTCAGCAGAATGGACATGTAAGAAAGACAAATACAATTACAACAAGCAGATTTCAAAGGTACGGAAGCATGAAGGGGACATGTGTGTTTTTAGCTCACCTGAGCGAAGCTCATGTGAGCTATTGTTACCGCAATGTGTCCGTCGTCGTCCGTCGTCGTCCGTCGTCGTCGTCGTCCGTGAACATTTTCAAACGTCTTCTCCTCGGTAACCATTGGGCCTATGGTCACCAAACTTCATGGTCATGGTCCTTTAGGTAGGGGGATTACAAAATTGTTAAAATGACGTCATTACGTAATCCAAGATGGCCACCGTCTAAAAATAGCACAAATTCTTAAACAATCTTCTTCTCAAGAACTGCGACAAAACTTGGTAGGAATGATCGATGTACATTGCTCTTTCAAAGTTGTTAAAATGGTGACCCTGGGGTTAAAAATGGGCGTGGCCCGTGGGGTCAAATTGGGGTCAAATTTTATTTTTGACTGAATATGGTCATTTCATATATCAAATTGAAGGTATCAATGAGGCGATTACTCTGGTGCATTTTTTGTCGAAATCGGATTGTTATGTCATCCAAGATGGCCGCCGAAAGGTCAAAAGGTCGTTCTTTTATTAGAGATTTCAAAATTCTTCTTCACATGAACCGCTTGGCCCATGGTAGCCAAACTTAAAAGTTATGGTCCATGGGTGAAGCATTTTCAGATTTGTTAAAAATGGAGGTCATCGCTAATCCAAGATGGCCACCATCTAAAAATTGCATAAATTCTTAAAAAACTTTTTTCTCATGAACCGCCAGCCGGATTTCGACTAAACTTGGTAGGAATGATCGATTTACAATGCTCTTTCAAAGTAGTGAAAATGGTGACCCCGGGGTCAAAAATGGGCATGGCCCGTGGGGTTAAATTTTATTTTTGACCGAATATGCTCATGCCATATATCAAATTGAAGGTATCGATGAGGCGATTGCTCTGGTGCAATATTTGTCGGAATCGGATGATTATGTCATCCATGATGGCCACTAATAGGAATAGGTCCATTTATTCAAGATTTTGAACGTCTTTTTCTCAGGAACCACATGGCCGATGCTGGCCAAACTTCATAGGAAGTTAAGATCCTTGGGTGAAGCATTTTCAGATTTGGTAAAATGAGTCATCGCTTAATCCAAGATGACCGCCATCTAAAAATAGCACAATTTTTTTAAAACACATGAACTCAATGTCACATTCTCCTCTGGTGTTCATGGAGTCAGGTGAGCGAATTAGGGCCATCATGGCCCTCTTGTTTTATTTATCTTGTGGCCACGACTTATTATGTCGTGGCCACGAGATAAATAAAAAAAAAACACCTAAAGATCTCGTGGCCACGACATAATTCAGGTGTGTGTTTTTTTTTATCTCGTGGCCACTAGATAAAAAAAAACACACACCTGAATTATGTCGTGGCCACGAGATCTTTAGGTGTGTATTTTTTTTTATTTATCTCGTGGCCACGACATAATAAGTCGTGGCCACTAGATAAAAAAAAACACACACCTGAATTATGTCGTGGCCACGAGATCTTTAGGTGTGTTTTTTTTTATTTATCTCGTGGCCACGAGATAAATAAAAAAACACACATGTCCCCTCCATGCTTCCGTACAAATGTACAAATGTAATAAATACAAATGACAAATGAAATATCATGAATATAAGTCACATAGAATTATGGCAGATATTACCTTCCATACAGCATAAGCTCATCTGCACTTCGTGCAGGCGAGCTAAAAATGTTTCACGGCACATACGCACTGTTTTGATGGGATAAAATAGAATTCTGTGACACAGTACTTATACATGTAGTAGTCAATAAGTAGTGTCACATGGTACACTAGAAATGTGGCCTGTCGGCACACGAATGCCCCCGCTGGCAGCCAAAGAAAACAAGGCATATTTGATTACAAGCCATTTACCCGAGTACGGACGGACGCCGGTAACACTATATGCCCCACTGACCATTCGGTTGCGGGGGCATAATAATAAGCCATTTACCCGAGTGTTTGTGACCTTGACCCTGGGCTTAGCGGGAGTGGGACGAATGTGGATTTGTCACAGGGTGGCAAAGGACTATTGGAGCAATGCGTGTGTGAAATGTGAAGCAGATCTGAGCAAGGAAACATAAATTATAAGGCATTTACCCAGCGTTCAGGTTTCGAACGCACCAAGTCTGTGACCTTGACCCTGGGCTTAGCGGGGGCGGGACGAATGTGGATTTGTCACAGGGTGGCAGAGGACCATTGGAGCAATGCGTGTGTGAAATGTGAAGCAGATCCGAGCAAGGAAACAGAAATTATAAGGCATTTACCCAGCGTTAAGGTTTCGAACGCACCAAGTTTGTGACCTTGACCCTGGGCTTAGCGGGGGTGGAACGAATGTGGATTTGTCACACGGTGGCAGAGGACCATTGGAGCAATGCGTGTGTGAAATGTGAAGCAGATCCGAGGAAGGAAACAGAAATTATAAGGCATTTACCCAGCGTTAAGGTTTCGAACGCACCAAGTCTATGACCTTGACCCTGGGCTTAGCGGGGGTGGAACGAATGTGGATTTGTCACACGGTGGCAGAGGACCATTGGAGCAATGCGTGTGTGAAATGTGAAGCAGATCCGAGCAAGGAAACAGAAATTATAAGGCATTTACCCAGCGTTAAGGTTTCGAACGCACCAAGTCTGTGACCTTGACCCTGGGCTTAGCGGGGGTGGAACGAATGTGGATTTGTCACACGGTGGCAGAGGACCATTGGAGCAATGCGTGTGTGAAATGTGAAGCAGATCCAAGCAAAGAAACAGAAATTATAAGGCATTTACCCAGCGTTAAGGTTTCGAACGCACCAAGTCTGTGACCTTGACCATGGGCTTAGCGGGGGCGGGACGAATGTGGATTGTCACAGGGTGGCAGAGGACCATTGGAGCAATGCGTGTGTGAAATGTGAAGCAGATCCGAGCAAGGAAACAGAAATTATAAGGCATTTACCCAGCGTTAAGGTTTTGAACGCACCAAGTCTGACCTTGACCCTGGACTTAGCAGGGGCGGCACGAATGTGGATTTGTCACAGGGTGGCAGAGGACCATTGGAGCAATGCGTGTGTGAAATGTGAAGCAGATCTGGGCAAGGAAACAGAAATTATAAGGCATTTACCCAGCGTTAAGGTTTCGAACGCACCAAGTCTGTGACCTTGACCATGGGCTTAGCGGGGGCGGGACGAATGTGGATTTGTCACAGGGTGGCAGAGGACCATTTGAGCAATGCGTGTGTGAAATGTGAAGCAGATCCGAGCAAAGAAACAGAAATTATAAGGCATTTACCCAGCGTTCAGGTTTCGAACGCACCAAGTCTGTGACCTTGACCATGGGCTTAGCGGGGGCGGCACAAATGTGGATTTGTCACATGGTGGCAGAGGACCATTGGAGCAATGAGTGTGTGAAATAAGTGAGCAGATCCGAGCAAGCGGAAACATAAATTATAAAGGCCATATTACCCTAAATAATTAACCCCAAAAGCTTAGGATTCCGAAACTGCACCACAATCTGTTGGACCCATCGAAACTGCAATTTTAAGGCGGGGGTGGAATTTTCGAAGCACCAAGTCTGTGACCTTGACCCTGGGTTAGCGGGGGGTGGAATGAATGTGGATTTGTCACACGGTGGAGCAGAAAGGTCCATGGAGCAATGCGTGTGAAATGCGAAGCAATCCGAGCCATAACCAGAAATTAAAAGGCATATTACCCCAGCGTTCAAGGTTTCGAAACGCAAATTTTTAAGGTCTGACCTTTGACCCAAGGCGTTTAAAGCGGGGCGATTTCACAAATGTGGAATTTGATCAACCAACGTTGGCTTTGAAGACCATTGGAGCCCAATGGGGCGTTGTGTGCAATGTGAAGCAGGGGGGATCCGAGCACGAAACGAAATTTTCAAGGCAATTTACCCAGGGGCGATTTAAGTTCGAACGCACACAAGTCTTGGACCTTGGACCCTGGCTTAGCGGGTGGAATGGAATGTGGAATAGTCCCCCCCCCCCCCCCCCCACCCGTGGCAGGAGGACCAATTGGCGCAATGCGTGTAAATTGTGAACGCAAATATCCGAGCTAAAGCAAACAGAAACAATTATAAGGCATTTACCCAGCCGATTCATGGTTTCGAACCGCAACCAAGTCTGTTGACCTTGACCATGGAGGCTTAGCGGGGGAGGCGGCACGAATGGTTGGATTTGTCGGAACACGGTGGCAGGCAAGAAACCGAATGGAGTCAATGTGCGTGATGTGCAATGTGAAGCTGAATCCGAGCAACGGAAATACGGAAATTTTAAGGCATTTATACCCAGCGTTTATGGGAGTTTACGAAACGCACCAAGTCTGTGACCTTGACCCTGTGCTTAAGCGGGGGGGGGGGGGGGGGGGGGGGGGGCGGGGGGGGGGGGGGGGGGGGGGGGGGGGGGGGGGTGGGGGGGGGGTGGAACGAATGTGGGATTTGTGTCACAACGGTGGCCAGAGGACCCATTGGTAGCAATGCGTGTGTGAAAATGTGAAGCAAGATCCCGAGAAAGGAAACCGGAAAATTAAAATAACGCCAATTTTAACCCGACGCGTTAAGGTTTCAGGACGTACGTATGTTACGTACGTTACGTAGGTACGGCAGCTGGTAACACTATATGCCCCCCTCACCATTCGGTGGCGGGGGCATAATAACTCTAAAAGTATGTTTAAAACTACACTTATTGTTCTATATTCCGTCAGGGTAGTCTCTCGTGGGGTCTGTGACAGAATATTCCCGTTGTTGCCGTGCCGCAATATTTGTTTTAAGCAACCGGCGTTGATACATTCGACACTTGCGGTCAAGTGTGACTGAACGTCATCTAAGTTACTGTAACGGATACTTTGTAACGTATTTTTAAAATAATGAAATATAATATAGGGTTAACTGTATTGTAATTTTCAAATTTGCGGCGTATATCAGAAAATGATTGGTCGGAGAAACTGTTTAATAGCGACGCGCTAGCGGAGCCATTAAACATGTTTTCCGACTTATCATTTTCTGATTTGCGACCGTTCATCAACAATGATATACCTGTAATGTATGGCCATCAGCCAATCAGATTGCGTGATATTTATAGAGTGCATTTAAACTATGTGTAGTTTTTATCTGACGAATAGGCAGGATATTGTAGAACGTCATCATCTCGCACATGCAGGAATGACGTCACGAGATATTCTTTCTTGATTGCTTTACAGTTTTAACTCCAACGTAGTATAATTACACAATCGGAATGGTATGAAAATTGTGTCAGAAGTTTATATTTTTCCTCTTTTTACCAGAATTTTAATTGGCTTCTTAATTCCGTTTTGTAACTACATATTTATGCATTTCATTGACCTCAATGAAAGACACGAGGCTGTCTTCTTCATTACGATCTACTTTGGGTGATTTCTTTGCGATTTCAAAATATCACTTTTTTTTTTCTGAACCAAAATTGTCCGTCACCCACCTTGCGGAAATTGTTATAATTTTCAAACACTTCATTAAAATTGCATAAAAATATGATTGAGATATGATATATGCATAACTAATCTATTCCCATTTCAGCTTCCCAGCTATGTCATTTATTTGTTTAATTTTCTGAACATTATCTGCGTCTTTAATTGAAATCAGCAGTTACCATATTCTGTAGTCTCCCGTCCTGCACAGAAAGGAGTCACACATTTTTTGACTGACTGGTAAAGTAGCACTGGCTTCCTATAAACACGCTGCTGCATATGACGTATTTCTGCGGTTGTTTTCCCTCTTATTCATTCTATTTAACTATACTCCACTTGTTTTTAGCTCACCTGAGCGAAGCTCATGTCAGCTATTGTTACCGCAATGTGTCTGTCATCGTCGTCGTCTGTTGTCGTCCGTGAACATTTTCAAACGTCTTAGGGGGATTACAAAATTGTTACAAGAGTTGTCAGACAACGAAGCGCGCCCGGTGGCAGAAAAGGAACCGAGGGCACATTTGAATCCAAGCAAGGAAATTTTTGAAGACGGACGGACGCCTACGACGGCGATGCCGAGGGTATGCCATAAGCACTTCTTCCTTCGGAAGGCGCGCTAAAAATGACGTCATTACGTAATCCAAGATGGCCGCCGTCTAAAAAGAGCACAAATTCTTCAAAAAAATCTTCTCAAGAACCGCCAACCAAATTTCGACAAAACTTGGTAGGAACTAGATTGGTCAGTAAGCGAGGCTGACGGAATACCCCTGTGTGAGCCCAGGTACCCCTAAATATGTAAAAAAAAAAAAAGTGTGGGCTTGTTACCTTGAGTCTGGGCTTAGTGGGGGTGGCTCTAACGTGAGCAATGCGTGTGTGAAATGTGAAGCAGATCCGAGCAAGGAAATAGAAGTTATAACCGATTTCTCTGATGTTAAGTTTTGTAAAGAGACTTAAGTATGTGACCTTGACCTCGATATCAGCAGGGATTTATCACAGCATGATAGTAGAGCCTTAGAGGAATGTATGCATGAAATATTAAGAATTTTCGATGAAAAAAATAGAAGTTATAACATATTTCTCTGATGTTAAGTTTTGTAAAGAGACTATGTCACCTTCACCTTGGGATCAGCGGGGGTTGGACGGTCGTAGATTTGTCACAGCATGGTAGTACAACCTTAGAGGAATGCATGTGTGAAATATTAAGAATTTTCAATGAAGGAAATAGAAGTTGTAACAATATTTCTCTGATGTTAAGTTTTGTAAAGAGACTTAAGTATTTGACATTGACCTTGGGATCAGCGGGGGTTGGACAGTCATGGATTTGACACAGCATGGTAGTAGAGCCTTACAGGAATACATGTGTGAAATAATAAGCATTTTAGATGAAGGAAATAGAAGTTATAACAATATTTCTCTGATGTTAAGTTTTGTAAAGAGACTAAGTATTTGACCTTGACCTTGGGATCAGCGGGGGTTGGATAGTGGTGGATTTGGCATAGCATGGTAGTAGAGCCTTACAGGAATATATGTGTGAAATAATAAGCATTTTAGATGAAGGAAATAGAAGTTATAACAATATTTCTCTGATGTTAAGTTTAGTGACGCACGGACGCACAGACAACCTGACTCCAGTATACCACCCCCACAACTCGTTGCGGGGGTGGGGGGGGGGGGGGGGGCGGGGGGTGTATACTGATTGATGTACAATGCTCTTTCAAAGTTGTTAAAATGGTGAACCCAGGGTCAAAATTGGGCGTGGGGTCAAATTTTTTGTTTGACCGAATATGGTCATGTCATATATCAAATTGAAGGTATCAATGAGGCGATTACTCTGATGATTTTTTTGTCGAAATCGGATAGTTATGTCATCCAAGATGGCCGCCGAAAGGTCAAAAGTTTCTTTTATTAGAGATTTCAAAATTCTTCTTCACATGAACCGCTTAGCCCATGGTAGCCAAACTTAAAAGTTATGGTCCATGGGTGAAGCCTTTTCAGATTTGTTAAAATGGAGGTCATCTCTAATCCAAGATGGCCGCCATCTAAAAATAGCATAAATTCTTAAACTAGATTGCCGTGGCCTGCATGTCGATGCCTTGGGGCGAGGCATGGACATTAAAAAAAGAGATATAGTATAACAAAAAACTTTAACCCAAAACTTTAACCGGACACACGTATGCACTTACGTACGTTACGTACGTATGCCAAAGTGCCGACTATATCGTGCTTTCCGCAAGCGGACGCGACAAAAATCTTCTTCTCGTGAACCGCTGGCCGTTTTTCGACGAAACTTGGTAGAAATGATCGATGTACAATGCTCTTTCAAAGTTGTGAAAATGGTGACCCCGGGGTCAAAAATGGGCGTGACCCGTGGTGTCGAATTGGGGTAAAAATTTATTTTTGACCGAATATGCTTGTGTCATATATCAAATTGAAGGTATCGATGAGGCGATTGCTCTTGTGCAATATTTGTCGGAATCGGATGATTATGTCATCCATGATGGCCGCCAAAAGGTCCATTTATTCAAGATTTTGAACGTCTTTTTCTCAGGAACCACATGGCCGATGCTGGCCAAACTTCATATTAAGTTCAGATCCTTGGGTGAAGCATTTTCAGATTTGTTAAAATGAGTCATCGCTTAATCCAAGATGACCGCCATCTAAAAAAACACATTCTCCTCTGGTGTTCATGGAGTCAGGTGAGCGAATTAGGCCCATCATGGCCCTCTTGTTTGTTGTTATTCTGACCGCTGTGCCAGACATGATGTCATAAATGATGATGTCATAAATGATGACGTCATGTACTGTATCGACGCCATGAACTTTACGTAAATGTGGGTGGTTGGTCGGGTGAACGTGACGGCGTAAATTAACGGTGGGGTTCCTCCTTATAGGAATCACGATTTGCCTGGTTTGGCCCTCCGGTGCGTTTTTATCTTTGTCTCTTTTGTTACCTGGGAGTTGAATCGGGTTATTGCCCATTATAAAAGTAGTAAGATTATTACTGATCCTACTGCTTTTGGGAGGGGACCAAGCGATTCTGGTGTGGCGAGGACCTGGCATCAGATCAGGACTATTCTGATTTCAGGGCTGAATATATATATTATTTTTTTGTTGTAAATATCCAGTTCTGATTTGGGATTGTCCCCCCATTTGTACATGTACCGTACTTGAACATGTACATGTACTTGTACATGTAATATATGGGATTTAGTACTAAACCCATTGACCCGGTCTTAAATGACCTGAGCTGTTGATTGGCCGTTAAACAAACAAACAAACAAACATACGTAAATGCGAATAACGTTAATGAACGCAAGTGCCAAATTTTATTCAAGTTGGATGAGTTGTTAGAAAGATAATGGTCGAGTGACACTATTTATTGACCCACCCTTGTAAATGAGTTGTTGATGATGTTAACAAATGTTTTGTATTTTCTTCAGGTTTTTTGGAACAAGGTCTTCTGGTTAAAGATGTGAAGCGACTGACAATATTGTACATAAAGTCCTCACGGTTTTTCTTCGACATGCTGTCGGTCATACCATTTGATGCCTTGTACTTCTTGTTCGGAGCAGATGCTCTTTTTCGATTGAACAGGAATTTAAAAATTGCAAGATTAATCCAGTTTTTCCACATGGCTGAAACACATACGAATTTCCCGAACTTAATTCGAGTCAGCAACCTGATTCTGTACATCATCTTCATTATTCATTGGAACGGTTGCTTGTACTTCGCTATCAGTCGAGGAATAGGCTTTGGTACCGATTCCTGGGTGTACCCCGACCCAAATGATCCAGAATTCTCAGGATTCTGGAAGCAGTATTTGACTTCATTCTACTGGTCTCTTCTGACGTTAACTACAATCGGCGATACAAATTTCCCAGTTACCGAGATAGAGCACGCCTACTGTATATCTTGCAGTCTTACTGGTGTGTTAATCTTTGCTACAATTTTCGGTAACGTTGGCGCTATGATAAACCACATGGATGCAACGAGAACAGAATTCCAGCACAAAGTAGATACCGTTAAACGACATATGGAACTTCGAGGAATCGGCATGGAACTTCAAAAGAGAGTTATAAATTGGTTTGACTACACGTGGAACAACAAACAGTCAATTGACGATAAGGACTCATTGGAATATCTACCGGAGAAGCTACGTGCAGAAATATCAATCCACGTTCATATGAATACACTGAGAAGAGTGGCGATATTTCAAGATTGTGAGCCTGGGTTATTAGTGGAGTTGGTACTGAAGCTCCGGCTACAAGTGTTCAGTCCTGGTGATTATATATGTCGCAAAGGAGACATCGGAAAGGAAATGTACATCATAAAACGTGGTAAATTACAGGTTGTGTCGGAAGATGGACAAATCGTCTTCGTTACCTTGACTGATGGAGCAGTATTTGGGGAAGTCAGTATTTTAAACATCGCTGGAAACAAGACAGGAAACCGTCGAACCGCGGGCGTGAAAAGTGTCGGGTATTCCGACCTGTTTTGTCTGTCCAAAAATGATCTCTGGGATGCATTGACAGAATACCCGGAAGCAAAGAAAATGTTGAACGAAACGGGGAAAAGGATCCTGAGGAAAGACAACTTATTAGACGAGGAAGCAGCGAGAAGGGAAGAGAGGCGACAAGAAGCAATGGTGTCGAAGATTGAGGCTATAGTTGATTCTGTTGATGACATTCAGGAAAAACTCCGAGTGCTCACAAAAAAGTTAGACGAGAAAAACCCCAATCGGCAAGCGAGTGCAGTGGGACTTGATACGATTGTGGATAATCTACCGGCTCCGGAACAACCTCTGGCTCTGAAGAGAAGTCATTCCGCTCTACGGCCTGAAACTACAACGCCATCACCGATTCCAGAAGAAGATGAAAAAGATGAAAAATCGTGATTCAAAGTATGAAAAATTAAAAAAGAATTGCTATGAATGCGAGTGAGGCATATGAAATGATGAATAATTTCTATGGTGTATATGGTTATAAACCAAACTGCAGTGTAGTTAATAATCTCATAGCAATACAAAAATTGAAGAACGAGTTTTAAAATGCTTTGTATGCTGAAATGGGCACCCGGTCGATAAAAGGGAACTTATATACTTATATTTGCGACCTGTGTAGCTCCTGATTGCTAATTCATGTAGTATGTATGATCAGGACTTGTACTGTTTGCCATATTTGATCATAAATGCTAAACTTGTATGTTTGTGGTTTGTTTATTGTTTTCTGCAGTATGATAAAGGTTTTTATTGTTTTTTGATACTTGCTACTTCTGATTTCAATTGTGTTTTTGGAAATTTTAATTAGGTATTTAAGCAAATACGCATCTTATCTGGAGCGCTGATACGCAACTATCAAACCAGGGATATTGGGATTCCAGTAGGGATGAACCCCATCGTTAAATTACCCTTCGCATGTTCCCAACCTGCCGTCTGCCAACATGCAATATAGGTCACTCCCATCTGTGTGGATGGTGGTCGGGTGAACGCGACGGCGTAAATTAACGGTAGGGATTCCTCCTTATAGGAATCATGATTTGCCTGGTTTAACCCTCCGGTACATTTTTATCTTTGGCTCTTTTGTTACCTGGGAGTTTAATTGGGTTATTGCCCATTATAAAAGTAGTAAGATTATTACTGATCCTACTGCTTTAGGGAGGGGGCCAAGTGATTCTGGTGTGGCGAGGACCTGGCATCAGATCAGGATTATTCTGATTTCAGGGCTGAATATATAGCTTTGTTCTTGTAAATATTCAGTTCTGACTTTGGGATTTTCCCCCCATTTGAACATGTACTGGAACATGTACATGTACTTGTACAGGTAATGTATGGGATTTAGTACTAAACCCATTGACCTGGCCTTAAATGACCGTAGCTGTTGATTGGCCGTTAAACCCTAACAAACAACAAACACTCCCATCTGTGATGTACATGTCATGTATATAGAGAATAGTAGGTTAGTGCCGTGAATGGGAAAAAATATCTGGCAAGGCTTAGGAAACGAGGGGGGGGGGGGGGGGGTAGGTGATGAGCACATCCCGTTTCCGTGCCTCGCCAGATATTTTTCCCATTCACAGCACTAACCTACTATTCTATTTATCCCGGGGGGGGGGGGGGGGGGGTGGGGGGGGGGGGGGGGGGGATAGGTGACACATCCCGTTTCCGTGCCGCGCCAGATATTTTTCCCATTCACAGCACTAACCTACTATTCTATTTATCCCGTCAACACCTATAAATGGCTTTAAAATGCAAAACAATAACCCCAGTGACCGCATATATTCATACACGGTGATTAGGTTGTATTGGCAGGATATCAAAAATGTTTCACGGCACATACGCACTGTGTTGACGGGATAAATACAGGCGTGAGAATATTTGTTGTCTGCTATTTTTTTTGCATATTTTTGTTTTTTTCTTTTCAACAAAACCATGGTTTGGCAGCAGTGGAGAATAACCATCATATACAACAAAACATTAAAGTTACATGCCCACTCAGTAGGCACAAACTGTTCATTATATCGGAGACATCACCCGAGACATTTTCTGGCAAAACAAACATTCATTCACCATTACCCCACTTATTGATTGACATTATACATTTTATATCAGACCTAACTTTCCACACTGATATCAGGGGCGATAACCGTGTTTCCTTAAACTGTTAATGGACATTACTATTTATACTCTGTATTTACTTTTTGATGTGCAATGATCATACTTTATAATCTGTCGAAAATATAATTTTTTTCAGGTGACCCATTTTATTAGTCAGGCCTCGACAAATCCACTCGTCCGCTCGTATTTACGAGTAACTTTTCAGTCTGGGCGAGTGAAAATTGAAAGCCGCTCGTCCAGTCGGGCGAGTGGAAATTTGAAGATCACCACTGAGAAAATGCAAATGCGATTTTTTGCGAAGCGAAATTCCAATAAAATATTGAACTGATTACCGAGCGTGGTAAAGGGAGACTACCTACTACACTCGCCTTTCTGCGTTGCCAAGATACACATATACAATGTAGACTGTGTCCGACTTATTCCCATTCATGGCTGCGACTACTGAATTTAATACGTGCATTCTACAAACAGTCACCGTGACTCAGTATCCTGTTTAACCGTCGTCTGCTCTGTGTTTACAAACAAAACAAAACAAAACAATATGTCAGACATACGCCCAGTTTTTCCAGGGTGGCGGAGATATTGATAGATCCAATGCATAGGCGTAGGAGCGTTTCAATTATTGGGGGGGCCAAGTTGGTAAAAGCGAATTTATTATTGACAAGCAAAAAAAAAAAAAAAAAAAAAAAACGTTCTTCATCTTAATATTGGGGGGGGGCCAGGCCCCCACTTTTAACAATATTGGGGGGGCCAATTGGGGGGGCCAGGTCCCCCCCAAGTCCAACAATATTGTTATATCATCAATATTCGGGGTGGTGGGGGGCAGGCCTCCCACTTATTATCCCGATTGGATCGGGGCCCCCAACTTACTTGTGCGCAATGCACAACATTTCAGAGCCAAATCTCCAAAACCAGGTGTGCGAAGGTGGTCGTTCTTGTGCGTGACACACTTTGAGTTGATTTATGTATGCAAGGGTGAAGTTTTGTTAAAATATTCCATATGGTTGCAACAATTTATTGTGTGGATACATCAACGTTTACTGATGGATGAACGGGGCGGTTTTAGCCCCCACAGTTTCAACTGATTGCTTACAACATGCGGCTGGCTATCTTCAGACTTGTTCTTGTAGAAACAAATCGCGGCCACCAAACTTGTTGTTGTTGATGTTTTATTCCAAAGTTCCGCCGCTTATTTTTCGGCGCACCCCTTCAAGCCACAAGACAGGAAGGGTGACTTGACATTTTATAAGTTCTGTCTGTATTAACGAACATGATTGAAAGCGGTGAAGCCGGGATAAAACTCGTATAATTGATGAACAAAAAGAATAAGGTCTACACAGGAAATTTCATCCACCAATTATTGGGGGGGCCAAAGCATATTCTGGCCCCCCCACTCCAAATATTGGGGGGGGGGGGGGGGGGGGGGGGGGGGGGGGGGGGGGGGGGGGGGGGGGGGGCCCGGCCCCCCCTGGCCCCCCCTGCTCCTACGCCACTGAATGAACAACTCAAAAAGGCGAAATCACGGGTATCACGGGTATCTGGCGAATTATATCTAAAACTTGAAAATATCTGAAAAATGTATGTTTTGTTATTTGACTAAAAGTTTGGACGAGTAGAAGTCCAGTCTGGACGAGTAGATTTTTAGGTTCTCTCGTCCAGTGGGACGAGTCGGAAAATAAAAATTTGTCGAAGCCTGTTAGTGTATATAATTAACAAATAGCATGCCTCATTTGCATACGAAAATAGCCTGATAACAACGCGCGTCACTATCAGTAAGTGGGTGGCAGGTGCGAGCACGCGATGGGTAATTTAACGATCGGGGTGCATCCTTACCGGAATCCCGACTGGAGACCGGGTTTGGCCCTCATATACGTCTTTGTCATTTTGTATGTGACAGTTGAATCTGGTTATACCCCTTATGTGAGTATTACGATATTCGTAATCCTATAATATTTTAGGGGAAGGGGCCAAGTGACTTGGTGTGGTATGGACCTGGCACCAGGTCGGGTTATTCTAATTTCAGGGCTGAACATATTTGTTCTCGATGTAAATATTCAGTTCTCATTTAAAACGGGATCGAACCCGTTTGCCCGGCTTTATATGACCTTAGCTGTTGATTGGCCGTTAAACACTAATAAACAAACAAACAAACACGATCAGTAAAATAAATATTACTAAATGATTATACCTGCATAGCGGCCAGTCGTAATCTTTAGAACTGGTGAAATAGGGACACAATTCTACACTTATTTAATTCCTATAAAGAACATTTTTTTGCCTACTGAGTGGGCATGTACCTTTAAAGAAAAAAAAATGGTGAAATACATATGGGTCGCGTCATGCGAAAACCGGGCTTAATGACACAAATTTCATTTTTCACTTTTTTGCATATTCTGAATAGCGCATCTTTTAAAAGTCATATACCACAACAAATATCAATGTATCTCAATTATTTTTCATGTTACATGTATTTTTGTAACACGCGGTAGAAGCGCAAACGACGTTTTAACTCAATGACGTCGCAATTACGACGTTAACATTAACGGGCGACTTCAACGTCAATAAGAACGTTTAAGCGTAATGGAGTAGTAAACGAATAGGCCATGTAGGTTGATTTTAAGTAGTGTATGTATAATTTTATACTATTAGTGAATAATTGACAAACGACACGTAACCTTGGGCAAAGTCAACATTATCTTGTGTGTACTTTTTGCACAACTACGAACGCCAAAAATATATGAGCCGGTCCGTGCGAAAACCTGGCTTAATGACAACATTTTTAGTTTTTACTTTTTCGCGTTTTCTGAATTGTATTTCTTTTAAAAGCCATATGCCGCCAAAATTATCAATGTATCCCAATTATGTTTCATTTTAGAAGTAGTTTTATGACGCTTGGTAAAAACTTATATGATGTTTTAGATCAATGACGTAGAAATTACGACGTTTTTATCAACGGCGTATACAAGGGGTGTTGATCCGGACAAGTCCTATAGATTTGTCATCTTTTTTCGCATGTCAACCAAATTTGGATATCTCGTAGCCTGGCCAAGTGTCTCCCATTAGGCCAAGACAAAGTATGAAAATAATGTTTATGGCTCGTGTTGCAGTTACTAATGTAACGTCATATTTTGGATTGCGGGCCAAGTAATGTAATTTCGTATGAATAATTTTCAAATAAGGCAGAGTGAGGCGTTTCCCTGTTGTTTTGCTGCTGTCTGAAATAATTTTGGGGAATAATAGCGACATCATTTAACATTTCGTATGTGACGACATATTAAAGTAGGCAGTAGGCCGCTTATAACAATAACTTTGTGACAAAACACGATACCAGGCAGATTTGGTAGCGTGATACCTTATAATTGTCGCCGTGTGTCTTTCTTGACGATCGCATTACCATCGCCTGATATACATTATTATGCAGTCAAGTGATAAACTGATGATTTGATACTACACAAGCACTTTCGACTACAAAAGCAAGTTTATGAACATCACATTTCAAATTAATATGTTGATGCATTTATTTTAAATTCAATACAAACCCCGGATATTTATGTCATTATATAGCTGCATTTATGATAAAATGAGTGGCATTACATGGCATGTCATTCGCTAAGTACTGGATATAATTGTTCAAAAGTCTCAATTTAGTTTAAACAATATTTTATTTCATATATAGCAGGTTACATGTATACAAGACAAGTGATAAAAGGATTAGAAAACAAGCTTCGTAAAAGCTTATGTGAATTCTTCTCCTTGACAGTTGATGGGCCGCCGGCTGAGATAAGAGACCTTACGACAATTGCGTTAATTGACAATACTTGGAGATATATTGTGTTTATTGTACCTCACACAGTTCGATTTGCATGTACTCGCCTTGCTGGTGTGATTATTGCTACAACATTCGCTGAAAACGAACAGTGTATGCCCTGAGCAGACCGCTCGGATGAGCGGGCTGACATGGGTCCACGTGGTCGCATATGTCGTAGGGCCGTCCGTCTCAGCAGGGTGCCCATATTACACAATAGTTATTGAACAGTGGCAGGAAATAGTTTAATATTGTTTATCTTATGATCACTGAAAATGAAAATGGAGCATACACGTGATAAATATGGTTCCATAATACCAACACCAAATATTATCAAATCACCAATAGGCCAACACCCGCGCTCGCTGCGACCGCAGTCAATCTATCAGAGGCAACAGCCTGTCATTGGTTGAAGATCCAATTACCTTACAAGTCGCAGCAACAGAGTGTCTGGTTGTATACAAGTCTTTGATATATCTGTGACAATTGGACCAATATACTTGATTGTTTTTGATTGTCTGGTTTGAAATCGAGTTGAAAACAAGCCATTATTATGTATACGCCCATCTGTTAGTATATTTAGTTAGGAATTTAATTACTTTAGTCTGGCCTAAAAGCGTTTTGTAGACATTATATATTTGTGCACTTGCAAAAATACGGTGGTATTCTGTTCAAATGATAATCGTTCGTTACCATAAAGAAGACTGTTGGCTATCGGTGGACACGGAATGTCTGTTCAGTGAAGATGTCTTTGACGTTGATAGTTTTCGCAATATAGTAGAAAATGATTGATTGTTTCTACCGAACCACAAGTACAATTTGGAGAATCAACTATAGATCTACGATGAAGGTCATAATTCAAGGAACTGCATGACAAACAATGACGTCACAAGTACGTGACGTCAAGTCATGACGTCATAATATGTGTACCGAGGTACAAGGTATCGCGTCTCATATTAGTGAAAGTTTCAGTAAGTTATCATTTTCTGATTTATGTTCACACTTAATGTTAACTGACACCAATAAACGTAAATGGGAGGGCAAACTGTGAACTTTTACGGCGACGCTAGACAATTTGAAACGTCGTTTTTCCGACATCTTTTACCGCTTTTCATGACGTCATTAAGCCCGGTTTTCGTATGGCGCGGCCCATATATGTAACTGTTTTTTTAATATATATGTATTAAGAATGATATGTTAGTCAACTCATGTGGCTGTGACTGGAGAAATGGGGCTTATGGGATTTGTGATCAGCTCCAGTTAAGGTGCGTAATTTGGAGGTAAATTTCTTATTTTTCCATCAAAAATAGCAAATTGGGAGTGCTTTAAAATCGTCTCAATGAGACGATTCTAAAGCATTCCCAACTTGCCATTTTTGTTGAAGAAATAACAACATTTCACCCCAAGTTGATCAAATTACGCACTTTAACTGGAGCTCTGTGATCAACGTAGCTCCTGATCAAATATCACACTCGTGTATCCTGATAACGATCTACTTTTCTAGTTAGAAGCATAACAGGCGTTTTATTGATGGAATGGCGAACAATGGTAGATCATGATCAGACTGCGGATGCACAGGCTGATTTGGATATACACTGGTCACAAAACCATAAGCCTCATTTCTCCAGTTGTGGGTATGATTGATCTGTTATGATTTGTTGTTGTATAAAATCAGGTGTTACTATTGATTCACTTGTTCTGAAATAAGAATGACTATGTGTATATATGTGTATGGTTGTCATTGAAAATGTTTTTGAATGTTTTCTAGCCCTTAGACCGCTACACACAGCTTTTGTCGTCTGCCGTTGCTTTTATATCTTGCCTCATTTCTCAATAAAAACATGGTTTGACAGCACCATTTCCAATGGAAATGATTCTGAAGTGCTGTCAAAGCATGTTGTAAATTATTCTAAAGTGTTGACAAAGCATGTTTTTGATGATAAAAAATGGAAAATAGAAAATAAACAGCAGACGACAAAAAATTAAGATAGCGGTGTAAAGGATAATTAATATGAGATATGCCATGTGATTTGCACCATCTGATAATAGAGGTTCTCAAATGAGTTTCCATTGAATATGAGATTTAGGAAACGTGTCACGCACAATTTATGCACCAAGCCTCTGACGAGTTTCATTAATATTCTATCAAATGGAAACGAATTTGAGATTCTGTTTGTCACACGACTCCAAACAGCAGAAAACCTGGAGATATCGGCGATCTGCTTTAGAGAGAAGACGCCATTGACTATTTTCGCATCTTGTTGAAAATCTCCATAGAGAAAAATAGTTTTAATGCTAGCAATGAACTGTTTATAAATATACCATATCATTTGTTCTCGTTCTTTGTAAGCACTTCATATATTACTATACGGGAGTGCTTTCTAATAATTGCAGCAATTTTACTTACCATATTTTGCCGATTATAGGTCTCAAGAGTGTATAAGACGCACCCCTATTTTCAGTCCAAAATCTGGGGGAAAATGTCTACATGAGATTATAAGACGCACCCAATTTTCCTAAAAAAATAATATAAAAAATCGCCAAGTTATTGATTCCCCCGCACTGTTTTTTTATTCGTACCTTGGACATTTCGGTCTGTATTTTCTCTATCATAGTTTGCTACAAATATGTCCGTAATTTGCCGACTATGTCCGTGATTACCCGGTCCGTATTTCACCGTTTTCTAGTATCTTCAATTACACTGTGAACTCGGTAGTACATGCTTCACTATAACACGTGCTCGGTTAGTACACGGTTGTGCATTGGCTCTCGATTTGTTTGCCTATTTTTATACTATATCAAAATCGTGTTAAATGTGTGACAGACTATTGTCAGAAATCGTGTTATATTTGCGATCATATTGCTCCCGAAAGTGGTATTATATGTTAATTATTGATTGCGGTATGTATTATCTCTTTTCAACACCATTTACGGAAACTATTTTCGAAATCAATATCGGAATACACATTTACGGATATGAACTTTATTAAATATTTTATTTTTATTTTTGTTATTTCTCGGTGAAAGTATATGTTGTGACCACTCATTTAAACCGTCTCGACGAAACGATTTAAATGGTGGTCGCGGCATATACTTCTGAATGCATAGAAGGAAAATATTTAGGATTTTCCGCAAACATAAACGTACCCTCAGCATGAAATGGGTTGCTGATTGCCCCCATGATGCAAGGATGAAAGCCGCACGTTCGCCACGTCTGCGGCACATCAAAAGGCGTGTTGACCAATCAGTGCAATTTCAAAACATAGCCTAAAGGTCACACAGTTTACAGCCTCGTGCTGAATGATGACATAAGATAAACACCTGTTAGTTGACACGACTGTTATCGATTTTTTTCCACAAAGCAACACACAACTTCCGCCTATGTAATATTTCAAAATCAGTCGTATATTCCGTAAATGACGCGAATTTGCAATGTCCGCTGACGTAATTATAATGTTTTTAATTAGTGATTCGCGAGCTTGTAAACCATGTGCAGACTACGCGAATCCACCGCCTGGTCTGGCCGCTAATGCAATAAGCCGGGATTTGTCAGTGATAGAGACCCAATTCACATAAACACGTTTGCCGTGTCATAAATAGAGTCTGGTTCTCGGTAGTATTGTTTCACTGGGACGTATCAGACAGGGTACCAGTTTAGTGACGAATACGAAACAGACGTCAGCAACCGCTTGTATTGATATTTGATATGGCTTTGTGTTGTAAATCTTGACACGCGGTGTGTTTGATATCGGCCAGCTGACTTAGGCTTGCCACTTTCATCAGCATCGTGTAAACACACAGTTTCGAAACTAATGATGGAGTTTTATAACTTTCGTGGAATTGCATTATGCATATTATTGGGATTTACCGTTAATGGCGTCATGCAATATTTTTCACGGCAAAATGACACCGACCGATATGGGCCCGGTAAATGTTTTCAAAAGATAATTAAAATGATAGAGGCCTTTGGTATAGAAAATGTGTACCGAATGTGACACAGGGCCGGAACGAGTAAGGCGCGAACTGTTTAGAATACGAATCCAATATTCCAATACCGGATTGTATCCCAAAGACTAACAACAACAACAAATATTATAGGAACGCATTTTCTCTTTTTAATTTTTGGTCGTTTATGTCAATATTTCGGGTGGAAAAAAATGCTCATGTATCTACATGTATTTATAAGACGCAAGGGCTTTCTCGGATACAAATCTGCAAAAAAATGCGACTTATAATCGCAAGAATACGGTACTGTCTGTTTTCTCGCACTATTAGGGATGTCATTCAAAATGTCTTCATTTTGTTAGTTTGGCATAACGCATATTACAAATACATTGTATGTAATTAGGGTGATGAGGTCAGCCTATAAAATTCGCTCCAGGCGTTATTACACGTGCGTCATATCACATTTATGAAATGGGTTAATACAGAATGTCACAAGGTTTTCATGTGATAATTTTTTTTTTTTTTTTGTAAATGTTGACAAAATCTTCATAGTTTATGAGGAATTCTATAAAATTTATGTTGGATCATTTACATGTTCTTAGGCACAAAATCACATGGTATCACTCATATGTGGCTGTGACTGGAGAAATGGGGCTTATGAGATTTGTGACCCGTGTCTCTGTACGTAACTCACTATGGGGAGTAGGTGTGTATTTGTGCCTGATTTGCTCAGTCGGTTAAAGCGATTGTACAGTAATACAGAGGTCCCCGGTTCGATTCTGGGCCGATGTTGCATCTTTGCCCATGACATTTGGCGCCCACTAAAACTTTATAAATAGGACCAAAATGTACCAAAAATAGAATTCAGTAATTAAATGTTGTCGATATGAGCGATGGACGGTTGAAGTCCCCGGTTCAATTCCGGGCCTGCGCATCTTTTCTCGCCCTATTGTGATTGCTCCGATCAAAATAGCACTGACCCGTTTCACTAAACTTCGCAGACTAAAAATGTTCGTAAGTCAAAACTTATGAATAAGTCTGTAAATTTCATGAGGCCTCTCAATAATTGTAAATCCATTATTTGAAATTTCCAGACGATTCAAAGTTTGCACTTACGAACAATTTAGTCGTACAAAGGCCCCCTGTAGTCTGTTTCATGAAACCTGCCCAAATTTTACGGCTATATAAACAATTCAAAAACTATATTTTTTTTCGATGATATTAAATTAAAGGAAAATTTAAGAATGAGCCTTCTTTTTATTACCTACTTGAAATTTGGTCAAATATTGATTTTATTGCAATAAAACAATTTCCCCATGTTAAATCCCCATAGACGTCTTCACAGAGTGAAGATGTCTACAGGGGTCGTACCAATTATCCGGACAATCAATTTATCGGACAAATGAAAATAGCTGTTAATTAAACGCATTCATTTGATCCGATTTTGCAACGAACACATCTAAGTCACTCAGGTGCTTGCTGTTTCCATGCCATGTGAATAATATATCGCCAAGGTAAACATTTTAGTAAAATTTGCTGAAAACATTCACCCCAACTATGTCCACAAGTTGTTTACAACGTCAAACGTCGCGCGGGGGCTTGTATCTGTCACTGCGCATGCGCATAATTTGAGGCCCTTTTAGAGTTTTTCAATACTCTGTTGTGTGAAGTATGCAGACGATACGATGCATTCCTCCAATATCATTTTCAGACTGTTTAATACACAATGTACAATACAGAGCAGATAGGAAGGAATGCGAAAATGTATCATGATAGAAAAAGAACGAAGAGCTACTTATCCAAAAACAAATAATAATTGTTTCAATGACAAATCGCCCAAAGCCATTTCGGACCCAAGCCATTACACACCATTTCGCACCCATATTATTCGTTGGATAAAATCGACAGGTACGAAACGATCAGAATTTCCTTTATGGGCCTCATTACCGCGGATTTTTCTACCAAATTATGACAAGGTCATTTGAGTGTGCTCATTACATCATTGCAGAGTTGTTCTATAAATACAATAAATTGTATAAATATGATGTTTTCCAAGAAGCGAATGGTGATTGTTTTTTCTGCAGAACTACACAATGCTGTTTACACTGGTTTTCAGGCGATAACATTATGATTTTAAGGTGAGAATACAAGTTATAAGATGGTTATACATTTGTCCGGATAATTGATTGTCGATGTTAATTTTGGGGCAATCTTACGACTGATGATCTGACCCAATTTTAAGTGAGAAAGATGGCACAGTTTGCTAAATAGTTTGCATGCGTTGAGAAAGCAAAAACCGACGATTGTTCTGTGAAAATGTTATGCCCGTAGCTGCTATTTTAAGAAAAATATAAAACAACTGCCATTTTTGTCCGATAATCGAGAGGATCCCTGTATGGCAGTATGGGGATTTAACATGGGGAATTTTTTTGAATTTCAGAAGTACTGGACCGATTTTCAAAATTTAACTTGTGTTTTCTTAGTTAGATCATTTCCAAGCTATATAGCCAGGTTTCGGAGTCAATTTCCAAAATTTGTCGTTTTCTGACTCCTCCCACAGCTCCTCCACCTCCTTTTCCTCCATGTTAAATTCCCATAGACAAATCAATTTTTCGTAATAAAATCAAAACTTGACCAAATTTCACGAAATAAAAAGAAGGCACATTCATAAATTTTGATAAAATTTAATATTAGCAAAATAAAATTACTGTTTTTGCAATGTTTATATGGCCGTAAAATTTGGGCAGGTTTCATGAAACAGACAGTACAGTAGTCACTGATGCTTCTAATGACGTTTAAAACATGATTGTCAATGTCAAATCGCCATTGCTTTCTCGCACTATTAGGGATGTCATTCAAAATGTCTTCATTTTGTTAGTTTGTATGTAATTGTTACATTGTATGTAATTAGGGTGATGAGGTCAGCCTATCAAATTCGCTCCAGGCGTTATTACACGTGTGTCATATCACATTTATGAAATGGGTTAATACAGAATGTCACAAGGTTTTCATGTGATAATTTTTTATTAGCTCACCTGAGCGAAGCTCATGTGAGCTATTGTTACCGCAATGTGTCCGTCGTCGTCGTCCGTGAACATTTTCAAACGTCTTCTCCTCGGTAACCATTGGGCCTATGGTCACCAAACTTCATGGTCATGGTCCTTAGGTAGGGGGTTACAAAATTGTTAAAATGACGTCATTACGTAATCCAAGATGGCCGCTGTCTAAAAATAGCACAAATTCTTAAAAAAATCTTCTTCTCAAGAACCGCCAACCGGATTTCGACAAAACTTGGTAGGAATGATCGATGTACATTGCTCTTTCAAAGTTGTTAAAATGGTGACCCTGAGGTTAAAAATGGGCGTGGCCCGTGGGGTCAAATTGGGGTCAAATTTTATTTTTGACTGAATATGGTCATTTCATATATCAAATTGAAGGTATCAATGAGGCGATTACTCTGGTGCATTTTTTGCCGAAATTGAATTGTTATGTCATCCAAGATGGCCGCCGAAAGGTCAAAAGGTCGTTCTTTTATTAAGAGATTTCAAAATTCTTCTTCACATGAACCGCTTGGCCCATGGTAGCCAAACTTAAAAGTTATGGTCCATGGGTGAAGCCTTTTCAGATTTGTTAAAATGGAGGTCATCGCTAATCCAAGATGGCCGCCGTCTAAAAATAGCATAAATTCTTAAAAAATCTTCTTCTCATGAACCGCTGGCCGGATTTCGACGAAACTTGGTAGGAATGATCGATGTACATTGCTCTTTGAAAGTTGTTAAAATGGTGACCCCGGGATCAAAAATGGGCGTGGCCCGTGGGGTCAAATTGGGGTCAAATTTTATTTTTGACCGAATATGGTCATGTCATATATCAAATTGAAGGTATCAATGAGGCGATCACTCTGGTGCATTTTCTGTCGAAATCGGATTGTTATGTCATCCAAGATGGCTGCCGAAAGGTCAAACAGTCGTTCTTTTATTAGAGATTTCAAAATTCTTCTTCACATGAACCACTTGGCCCATGGTAGCCAAACTTAAAAGTTATGGTCCATGGGTGAAGCCTTTTCAGATTTGTTAAAATAGAGGTCATCGCTAATCCAAGATGGCCGCCGTCTAAAAATAGCATAAATTCTTAAAAAATCTTCTGATGAACCGCTTGCCGGATTTCGACGAAACTTGGTAGGAATGATCGATGTACATTGCTCTTTGAAAGTTGTTAAAATGGTGACCCCGGGGTCAAAAATGGGCGTGGCCTGTGGGGTCAAATTGGGGTCAAATTTTATTTTTGACCGAATATGGTCATGTCATATATCAAATTGAAGGATCAATGAGGCGATCACTCTGGTGCATTTTTCTGTTCGAAATCGGATTGTTATATCATCCAAGATGGCCGACCGAAAGTCAAAAAAGGTCGTTGTTCTTTTATTAGATTTCAAAAGTCTTCTTCACATGAACCGCTTGGCCCATGGTAGCCAAACTTAAAAGTTATGGTCCATGTGTGAAGCCTTTTCAGATTTGTTAAAATGGAGGTCATCGCTAATCCAAGATGGCCGCCGTCTAAAAATAGCATAAATTCTTAAAAAATCTTCTTCTCATGAACCGCTAGCCGGATTTCAACGAAACTTGGTAGGAATGATCGATGTACAATGCTCTTTCAAAGTTGTTAAAATGGTGACCCTGGGGTCAAAAATGGGCATGGCCCGTGGGGTCAAATATTTTTATTTTTGACCGAATATGGTCATGTTATATATCAAATCGAAGGTATCAATGAGGCGATCACTCTGGTACATTTTTTTGTCCAAATCGGATTGTTATGTCATCCAAGATGGCCGCCGAAATGTCAAAAGGTCGTTCTTTTATTAGAGATTTCAAAATTCTTCTTCACATGAACCGCTTGGCCCATGGTAGCCAAACTTAAAAGTTATGGTCCATGGGTGAAGCTTTTTCAGATTTGTTAAAATGGAGTTCATCGCTAATCCAAGATGGCCGCCGTCTAAAAATAGCATAAATTCTTAAAAAATCTTCTCATGAACCGCTAGCCGGATTTCGACGAAACTTGGTAGGAATGATCGATGTACATTGCTCTTTGAAAGTTGTTAAAATGGTGACCCGGGGTCAAAAAATGGCGTGGCCCGTGGGGTCAAATTGGGGGTCAAATATTATTTTTGACTGAATATGGTCATGTCATATATCAAATTGAAGGTATCAATGAGGCGATCACTCTGGTGCAATATTTGTCGGAATCGGATGATTATGTCATCCATGATGGCCACCAAAAGGTCCATTTATTCAAGATTGTTAACGTCTTTTTCTCAGGAACCACATGGCCGATGCTGGGTGAAGCATTTTCAAATTTTGTAAAATGAGTCATCGCTTAATCCAAGATGACCGCCATCTAAAAACAGCACAATTTTTTTAAAACACATGAACTCAATGTCACATTCTCCTCTGGTGTTCATGGAGTCAGGTGAGCGAATTAGGGCCATCATGGCCCTCTTGTTTTTTTTGTAAATGTTGACAAAATCTTCATAGTTTATGCGGAATTCTATAAAATTTATGTTGGATCATTTATCATTTACATGTTCTTAGGCACAAAATCACATGGTATCACTCGTATATGGCTGTGACTGGAGAAATGGGGCTTATGAGATTTGTGACCCGTGTCTCTGTACGTAACTCACTATGGGGAGTAGGTGTGTATTTGTGCCTGATTTGCTCAGTCGGTTAAAGCGATTGTACAGTAATACAGAGGTCCCCGGTTCGATTCTGGGCCGATGTGCATCTTTCTTGCCCTGTGACATTTGGCGCCCACTGTGACTGATAAATAGTGACCAAAATGTACCAAAAATATGGAATTCAGAGGGTAATTAAATGTTGTCGATTAGAGCGATGGTACGGTTGAAGTCCCCGGTTCAATTCCGGGCCGATGCGCATCTTTCTCGCCCTGTGACATTAGCTCCAGATCAAATAGCACTCCTGGGACCCGTTTCACTAAACTTCGCACGACTAAAATGTTCGTAAGTGCAAAACTATGATAGTCTGTAAATTTCATGAGCAGCCTATGCTCAATAATTGTAAATCCATTAATTGAAATTTCCAGACGATTCAAAGTTTGCACTTACGAACAATTTAGTCGTACAAAGTTTAGTGAAACGGGCCCCCTTAGCCTGATAACGATCTATATTGATTGATGGGTGTTTGATTGACTGAATGTCGAATGATCTAGACCCTAATCGGACTGCGCGGATGCACAGGCTAGTCTGTGTTGCTGGCAAAGGCTATAAGCCCCATTTCTCACAATCACAGACACAAAACATGTTTTGCTACTTATCAGGTAACAAGCTTCGCATTGACTGAATACATACTTACAGATAACAAATTGTCATATCCTAATTGTAATTCAACAGACACGCATATCTGGGTCACAAAAGAATGTAAAAGTGTTGGTTGAACGTCATGTGACTACTGAATGACGTCGGTGTAATTACCCAACATAAAGATGTCTGAATTATTTTCGTGGGTGGCAGGTGGGAGCACGCGATGGGTAATTTAACGATCGGGGTTCATCCTTACCGGAATCCCGACTGGAGACCTGGTTTGGCCCTCACATACGTCTTTGGCATTTTGTATGTGACAGTTGAATCTGGTTATACCTTATGTGAGTATTACGATATTCGTAATCCTATTTTAGGGGAAGGGGCCAAATGACTTGGTGTGGTATGGACCTGGCACCAGGTCGGGTTATTCTAATTTCAGGAATATATTTGTTCTCGATGTAAATATTCAGTTCTGATTTTGGGATTTTCCCCCCAATGCAGCAAGTTAAAATGGGATCAAACCCGTTTGCCCGGCCTTACATGACCTTAGCTGTTGATAGGCCATTAAACACTAGTAAACAAACAAACTGAATTATTTTCAATGAAAATAACATTTCGTAATGATGAATAGAATATAATACTATTGTCTTTTGAGGATGAAAAAGTACCAGGGTACTTGGAATTAAATATTTTTTTAGATTTAATGTGTTTAATAGCCAAAAGTTTGTCGGCAGCAAAATGTGGAATAGACAGTAGTTTGTTGTACTGTGCACTATGTTTAGATGATCAGACTATCAGATCAAAGCAAATTTCAATGCATAATGCTGTGGATAAAGAGAAGTGATGCCATTTCGGAGAGTTTTGTTGTACAGTGTAGTCGGGTAATTGATGTTCCAACGCGAAATGCACATAGGAATGTCTGTACCAGTAGCCTATTTCATCAAAATTGCAAAGTATACTTTTCTAGCAAAGTATACTTTGAGGGAGAAATTTTCAATTTTAGGATAAATTTATTAATTTTTATTTTACTGTATTTATTACATTATCACAGCCATTTTGGCTGTGATAATGTAATAAATTCAGTATAATAATTCTGCATACTTTTAATCATCCAATATATGCAGTTATTAGTTTTATATGAAATAATGCATTTCAGGAAAAATAAATGATTACTCCCTCAAAGTATACTTTGCTAGAAAAGTATACTTTGCAATGTTGGTGAAATCGGCTACAGGAGAAACGTGGCTTATGACATATTTGACCGGTCTAGCTTTTGATGCAGTCGGACTGATACCGGTAGTAGCAGGCTGGTCTGGATCTACACTGGTCGCAAGGCCATAAGCCCCATTCAATGTTAATAGTGGGTGGTTGGTCGGGAGCATGCTAAGGGTAATTTATAATTTAACGATCTGGTGTGGAATTGACCTGGCGCCAGGTCGGGATATTCTAATTTCAGGGCTGAATATATATTTTTCTGTAAATATTCAGTTCTGATTTTGGGAATATCCCTCATGATGGACAGGCTAAATAGGGGATAGTCCAACCCGTTGGCCCAGCCTTAGCTGTTGATAGGCCGTTAAACACCAACAATCAATCAATCACCATTCAATGTTGTGCCTAAACGAGCCCAGAGGACATTTCCCTACCTCAAACTGCCAAGTGGGTGGTGGTTGGGCGAACGTGATGGCGTAAATTAACGGTAGGGGTTTCTCCTTTTAGGAATCACGATTTGCCTGGATTGGCCCTCAGGTACATTTTTATCTTTGGCTGTTTTGTTACCTGGGAGTTGAATTGGGTTATTGCCCATTATAAAAGTAGTAAGATTATTACGGATCCTACTGCTTTTGGGAGGGGCCAAGTGATTCTGGTGTGGCGAGGACCTGGCATCAGATCAGGATTATTCTGATTTCAGGGCTGAATATATAGTTTTTTGTCGAGCCCGCTTGTGGAAAGCGAGACATAGTGATCACAATGACGTCCGTACGTCCGTCTGTCCGTCCGAAATATGCATTAAAGTTTTTAAATACACAAATGTACCTTATATCTCTGCAGTCCTAAGTCACATTGACTTGAAACTTCATATGCTTATTAGTCATGATCCATATATTCCTGCTGTATCCCACTCATGCGGCCCCTGTGCCCAAGGTCAAGGTGAAATGACTTAGAAGTTTGCGTTCCGAAATCTGCGTTAAAGTTTTTAAATACCTTATCTCTCTGCAGTCCTAAGTCACATTGACTTGAAACTTCATATGCTTAGGCCTATCAAAAAAAATTGTTTGTTTAGGGAAACGGGCTCAAAATCTGTAGGTAGGGGAGGTATGGATTTTTTTTATAAAAGAAGCTGTAAATCGTTAAATACAACATGTACCTTGTTCACTTTACATGCCATTAGTTGCAGTATGAATATTAATTAACCTCATAATTCATTGTAGATTCTGGTGGATATTTTGCATCAAAAGAACACACAGAATGTGCATGAAACTACATCTTGTATGGAATATAATATATTTTGTCAATGTATTGTTTAATTCAAACCCAAAAGCCATCTGTAAATGCACATGAACTAGTGTTGCGAATAAATAAGACCCAAAACTTAAACCAATTTTTAAATTCGAAGACGCTGATGCACAGGTATTTGTTTGTTTGTTGGGGTTTAACGGCCTATCAGCAGCTAAGGTCATTTAAGGCCGGGTCAATGGGTTTAGTACTAAATCCCATATATTACCTGTACAAATGGGGGGAAATCCCAAAATCAGAACTGAATATTTACATCTACGTGGATAGTTTCTCGGAGTAGACAATCGGTTGTATTTGTGTCCATGGTCCGGAATCGCTCGTGCCTAAACTGATTTCTACACGTGAGCACTGCTCGCAATACAATGGTGTCATGTTCCCACAAACTGATAAACTGGGGAAAATGATAAATGTTCGTCGTTCTGGAGAATGTTGGCATACATCTTTGTTTATACGTAACAAGATGCGAGTCCCAGTAGATGAAACCCCAGACATCGCATAGGCACTTTATGGGATGAACGAAAACCCGATGTGATATGATTTCTATCCAGTTGAACTTCAGATCTCTATTATATAAGAAGATCGGACGGCAGCCATCTTGTTTAATTTCAATCGACGAAAGTGATGTCATTCACCTTTGACCGGCTCGCTAATTGTAATTTACTAATTCGCATGTAGGCTGGGAACCATTTTTTTTCAACCAACGGAATTAGCGAGCCGGGCAAAAGGTAACTCACAAAACCAGTCAATGGTAAATTACATCACTTCCGTTGATTGAAAAAAATAAACAAGATGGCCGCCATCTTACCTTATATAACAGAGATCCGAAGGCCAACTGGATAGCAATTATTATCACATCGGGTTTTCGTTCATTCCATAAAGTGCCTATGAGCCATCGTGCCAATTGGCAATTTCTGTTGTTGTTGATTGTGGGCTTATATTCAGATAACCTCTGCAGTTACCGCAATGCTTGTACCGGCGCTTAGTTTTCGCAGCACCTATAGTCGTAAGACGGTCGCGAGTGTAAAAAAAGATGGGTTGTTTAATATATCGGGTATTAAAATGTCATTTACCAACAAAGTTGCATGAAACATAGAATGGGTGTGAGACCAAAGTAACAAGGAGAGGGATAAAAATGAACAAAATAAACAAAATAGGCACACTTTTTTTCTTCTGAAATGTGGGAAAACTAGAAAATGTGTTCATAGAACACGGATGCCCCACATATCGCTTAGATAATAAATGAGGCCAAATTCCAAGTGAAATTATTTTTTTAACTGAGCGTTAAAGTTTTTGAAGCACCAAGAATGTGACCTTGACCCTGGGCTTGGCGGGGGCAGGACGAACATGGATTTAGCACAGGGCGGTAGAGGACCATTAGAGCAATGCGTATATGAAGTATGAAGCTGATCCGTGAAAGGGAACAGCAATTATAAGATATTCAGGCTTTCAAGCGTTCCTACTTTTTTTTTTATTCCTACTTTTTCCTACTATTTCATCAAAATTCCCAAAATTCCTACTTTTTCCTACTTTTTCATTTGAAAAGCTAAAAAAAATTAAAAACTATGCTGTTCTGATCTGTTATGAGATTTATTTACAGAAAAAAGCTGTGCATGTTATATAGAGTGCTCTCGTGTGTCTTCTTCTTGTGGCCTTGATGTTTGTGATACCTCAGATGCCTGCCAGTTCTGAACAGCATACAGTATTATCAGGTGAGTGTTGTAATATACTCTTGCTAAGTGATTTTACCCCCAGGTACAGCCTTTTCTTTGAACATTTATGTGCCAGATTAACTGATCCAAACAATTGTGCTGCAGTAGCCCCTGCTTCTCATAAATGATGAGTTAAAGGGGATGGCATTTTCCCTGTGTGCCACAGCATCAAGCACCAGATTAGGATCGTGAGAAAGCTCCTTCGCACCTGCTCTGGGACTTCTGCCAACCTACGACGTCACTTGCACACATTCTATACAAATACAGTGACACATGCCGTCGCAGACTACTTATAACACTCGACACTGCCAACTTCAGACAATGGTTATACTATTTTGATACATCTTTAAATGATTTCACTCTTTGACTATGTTTATAGCGAAGAACATTGTACATGTTTAATGTTTAATGCTAATACATAATATTGTATATTGTATAGTATACTTTCTAATTAGGAATTAAAATCTGTGTGTAAAAGGTAAACACTGTGATGTTTATATGAGTGTTGCATTGGGAATTTTGATTCAGTATATTGAGGAACAAATTATATTTCAAATAGACGTGCATGTATTTCAAACTGCTGCTGTTTCAATACTAAATTGATTTTAACCAAGTTAAATGGGCAATAAATTTATGCAATTTAAAATAGTTTTTTACATTGAAGTTTTCTGAAGTAGTTTATAATATGCACATGTTTGAACATGATGTTGGCATTTTGCGTCACTTTTCATATGACATCGATTGAAAATCCATGTTTAGGGACTGGCACATCTCCTGAATGGATGAGTCGAACAAGACAAGATGGCTCAAATTATTCAGCAGTTGCAACTACATTTCTGAAGCTACCTTGCACAGTCCCCATTGGTATAAATTAAAAACAAAATATGAAAATACATGATAGTCTATGGGAAATGTATTTTGTCCTTTAAATACACAGCACATTGATATATTTCTAGTCGTCATAGGCTACACATTAGTATATTAAGTAAATTGGGCCATCAGGAAATCGCATCTGCAGCGATCTGGCATTTAAAAATTTCCTGGGGGAGAACCCCCAGACCCCCCAACTTTACAATTTCATACGCGCGCAGGTCAGGTACGCCAAATTTTAATTACAGCCCCCATTCCCTGCAATCATTTCTGTATCCACGCCAGTGCTCATACATGCTGATATGCTGGTTGACAACCATAAAAGTCATGCTCTTAGTTGGTGTCCATATTGCTGTAAAATGTTCAAAGAATAAAAAAAATAATTTCAGACTGGCAGCATCCGTAATGTTGAAGACACAAGGCCACAACAAGAAGACATCACTGAAACACCATGTTCCGAGTAACCGTGAGTACAAGAAATGTTCAAAGTAAAAGTCAAAGGTAAGAAAATATGAACAAATGTTCCTACTTTTTTATCATAAATTCCTACTTTTTCCTACTCTTTTCCTACTTTTTGCGAAAAAAATTCCTACTTTTTTTCCTACTTTTTCACAAAAGGTCACCAGAGAGCCTGGATCATATTTACCCGAGTGTTAGTTTTTGAAGCACTAAATATGTGACCTTGACCCTGGGCTTGGCGGGGGCAGGACGAATGTGGATTTGGCACAGGACAGTAGAGGACCATTAGAGCAATGCGTATATGAAGTATGAAGTTGATCCGTGAAAGGAAACGGAAATTATAAGATATTTACCCGAGTGTTAAAGTTTTTGAAGCACCAAGTATGTGACCTTGACCCTGGGCTTGACGGTGGCAGGACGAACGTGGATTTGGCACAGGACAGTTGAGGACCATTAGAGCAATGCGTACATGAAGTATGAAGCTGATCCGTGAAAGAAAACAGAAAATATAAGATATTTACCTGAGCGTTAAAATTTTTGAAGCACTAAGTATGTGACCTTGACCCTGGGCTTGGCGGGGGCAGGACGAACGTGGATTTGGCACAGGACGGTAGAGGACCATTAGAGCAATGTGTATATGAAATATGAAGCATATCGGTCGAAGGATGAAGAAATTATGAGACATTTACCTGAGCGTTAAAGTTTTGTGACGGACGGACGGACGGACGGACAAGGGTAACACTAAATGCCCCCTCCACTATGGTGGGGCATACAAAATATGGTCCGCACATTTTGTTAATAAAATAGCAGGTAGGGTCGGGTGCCCTGAAACAAACAATTTTTTTTGATAGGCCTTATTAGTCATCATCAATATATCCATTCTGTGTCCCACTCATGCGGCCCCTGTGCCCCTATGTCAAGGTCAAATGACTTAGAAATTTGCGTTGTCAAAATTTGCGTTAAAGTTTTCACATACCTATACTATCTCTGTAACCGTAAGTCAGATTTGCTTGAAACTTTGTATGCTTATTGGGCATCAAACTTCAAATAAATACACTCCGAGACCATCAAATGCCTCGGCGGGCTCGACATGCGGGCCGCGGCCATCCTCGTTTATTGTAAATATTCAGTTCTGATTTTGGAACCCTCCCACACCCCCCCCCCCCCTCCATTTGTACAGAACATGTACTTGTACAGGTAATATATGGGATTTAATACTAAACCCACTGACCCGGCCTTAAATGACCGTAGCTGTTGATAGGCCGTTAAACCCCAACAAACAAACAAAAACCTCAAACTGCCCATGTCCCTTATAATATGAGACTACGGTATCCAATTAACTTGTAATGAGGCAGGGGTCCCAAAACCTGAAATTGTCCCCTTGGATCCAAGACTAGGCACAACACTGGCCTACATGTGATATTTTATTTTTAATTTTAGTTATTTCAAACAAAATGACGTATCCTCAGCATGAAATGGGTATTGACCTGTAATGGACAAGGGGCCCAAGACCTGAAATTGTCCCCTTGGATCTGAGACCTAGTCAGAACACTGGCCTACATGTGATATTTAATTTTTAATTTTAGTTATTTCTCAATGAAAGTATATGTTGTGACCGCTCATTTGAACCGTCTCGACGAGACGATTCAAATGGTGGTTACGACATATACTTTCTGAGCTCATATAAAGAAAATATTTAGGATTTTCCACAAACAAAATGACGTATCCTCAGCATGAAATGGGTTAATGTGTCAATCTCCCATTGACCTGTAATGAACAAGGGGCCCAAAACCTGATGTTGGCCCCTTGGATCCGAGACCTAGTCAGAACACTGGCCTACATGTGATATTTAAATTTTAATTTTAGTTATTTCTCAATGAAAGTGTATGTTGTGACCGCTCATTTGAACCGTCTCGACGAGACGGTTCAAATGGTGGTCACTACATATACTTTCTTAGCTCATATAAAGAAAATATTTAGGATTTTCCACAACAAAATGATCCTCAGCATGAAATGGGTTAATGTGTCAATCTCCCATCGACTTGTAATATACAAGGGGCCCAAAACCTGACATTGGCCCCTTGGATCCGAGATCTTGCCAAAAAAAACTGCCATGTATGCACTGGTAAATGTCATAAGCCACATTTATCCAGCTACGAACGTGGCTTCATTGGGGGATGTGGGACTTACCGGTATGGCTTTTGTAGTCAGTGTAGCTCCAGTAGCATATTTCACCAACATTGCAAAGTATACTTTGAGAGAGAAATTTTCAATTTA
Organism: Conchocele bisecta; assembly: GCA_029237695.1. Classification (NCBI taxonomy): domain Eukaryota; kingdom Metazoa; phylum Mollusca; class Bivalvia; order Lucinida; family Thyasiridae; genus Conchocele; species Conchocele bisecta. Next base: position 80,807,089 of record CM055274.1, on the reverse strand, counting down.
AGGATAAATTTATTAATTTTTATTATACTGAATTTATTACATTATCACAGCCAAAATGGCTGTGATAATGTAATAAATTCAGTACCGGTATAATAATTCTGCATACTTTTAATCATCAAATATATGCAGTCGTTAGTTCTGTATGAAATAATGCATTTCCGGAAAAATAAATGATTACTCCCTCAAAGTATACTTTGCTAGAAAAGTATACTTTGCAATGTTGGTGAAATCGGCTACTGGTATGCTAGCGCACTCTAGCAGCCTGATAATGATCTATACTGTTTGTTAGACACAAAACATGTGATTCACTGGCTCAATGACGAATAGTGCAGACCTTGATCAGATTGCATGGAGGCTGATCTGGGTCTATCCTGGTCACTAAGGCCATAAGCCCCTTTTCTCCGGTCACAAATACCTGCATGTAGGTATACCGATGTTTCATTTCAGATCGGGAGCACGTGACGGGTAATTCAACGATCGGGGTTCATCCGTCTTTGGAACTTTGTATGTGACAGTTAAATCTGGTTATACCCCTTATATGAGTATTACCGGTATTCGTAATCCTATTTTAGGGGAAGGGGCCAAGTGACTTTGGTGTGGTATGGACCTGGCACCTGGCACCTGGCACCTGTTTCACTAAACTTTGTGTCACTAAAATGTTCGTAAGTGCAAATTTAGGATCGTCTGGAAATTTCAATTGATGGATTTAAATTTATTGAGCATAGCCTGCATATGCAGATTAAAATGGGATCCAACCCGTTTGCCCGGCCTTTCATGACGGCCTTTCATGACGTTAGCTGTTGATAGGCCATTAAGCACCAATAAACAACCAAATTTCTGATCTGTTTTGATACTGTGCAGCTTGATGAGAGAGACCTATGTTAACTCTGCATGCTAGCGGCGGAAATATCCGCCAAACGAATTAGGAGTGTATGTTTTATTTCTCTGTAAATATGTCTTGAAAGTTCATTAGAATTGAGTCCTCAGGACTCGATTCTAATGAAATTCCAAGACATTCATGATATTTACGCGGAGAAATACAAGAAAATATTTTTGTCCGCTAGTTTTGAACTATTTATAGCCCACAAGTTTCCCAGCATGCAAAGAGTTGATGTATGAAGCCAATTCATTATGTCCTCTATACAATAGCAAGGCGGGCATATTGCTTTGCTCTGGAAGTTCCGTCCGTCCAGCGTTATTTATGTTGAAGTGTTTGTAAGAGTTTCTTCATGCCATAACTTGCCATAACAATATCACTTGCAGGATGTGTTCAATATTTGGACACTTGATACAGAGCTCCAGATAAGCTTTGTGTCTAAAGCGTACTATAGCCCCTGATTTCAAAATCATTACGTATTTTACTTTTACATATGGCATGGGCGGATTCAGCGGGGGGGGGGGGGGGGGGGGGGGGCGGGGGGGGGGGGGGGGGGGGGGCGGACCCCGGCGCGTGCCCCCCCCCCCCACTTCGCCGAGTTAAGATTTTTTACAAGTTACAAGGCACGTTTCATGTCAAGTGCCATGTATTCCATGCATTTTTCGGTCGTTTTCTTATTGTTTAAACATACCGTGACAGTGTCAATATTTTTGCTCCAAAATGCGCCAGAACGCAGGAAATGCGATGTAGATTTCAAAAACTGTCGGGGGGGGGGGGGGGGTGGGGGGTCTACTATTTTGCAATACTTTACTATATTACTCGTTTCGATAATATAGTAAAGTATTGCAAAATACCGTAGTTACTGCCCCCCCCCCCCCCCCCCCCCCCCCCCCCCGCCCCCCCCCCCCCCCCCCCCCCCCCCCCCCCCCCCCCCCCCACCCCCCCCCCCCCCCCCCCCCCCCCCCCCCCCCCCCCCCCCTTAAGTGGTTAACCGAAAAGTGTGACGGACGGACGGACAGACGGACGGACGGACGGTCCAAACACTATATGCCACCCGTTTCTTCGAAACCCGGTGGCATAAAAATATAACAAATTTAAACATTCACTTATTTGAGCTGCAAAAAGACTGTTTGCTTTTTGCAGCTCAACTAAGTGAATTTTCAACTATATGACAGTATGTATTTTCACTATTTGAAAATCAATGCGGATTTTCACATTGTTGTGCGTATTTTGTACTCCACTTTGGATAATCAATGCATATTCAGCTAAAATGATTCAAGACACCTTATCTTATGCAACACACTCGTGCCACAATTAACATGACCTTGACCTCTTACCTTCACAGTGTCGCCAAGTATGCCAAGGGGGCATATCCATGTTTTACAAAAATAATGTCTAGTTATCGTATGAAGTTTAGCAATCCCTGTATGTCATTTGTCTTGTACGTACGTGTACATGCATTTAAACAATAAATACTATTTTAAACCAAACAGCCCGATTATATTTATTTATTTAACTGCATGCTAGCGGCGAAAATATCTGCCAAACGAATTAAGAGTATGTTTTATTTCTCTCTGTAAATATGTCTTGAAATTTCATTAGAATTGTGTCCTCCGGACATAATTCTAATGAAATTCCAAGACATATTCATGACATTTATAAGGAGAAATAAAAGAAAATATAATGAATTGTCATTTGCTATTTTGAACTATTTATAGCCCACAAATTTCCCAGCATGCAAAGAGTTAATGACGGTCATCAGCTACAGTCATTTTAGGCTGGGTTAACAGGGTCGATTTCCATATTTCACCTGTATGTATGGAGTGAAAATTCCAATTTACATAAAAATATACATTCAGCCCTGAAATTAGAATAACCTTACCTGGTGCCAGGTCCTGACCACACCGGTCACTTACATGTAGCCTATGATAGTCAAATTTTTTTGTTACATGCATAATAGATGGGTTGTTTTTTTTAGCAGAAAGATTGATTATTGGTGTTCAACGTCCTATCAACAGCTATGGTCATTTAAGACCGGGCCAACGATTCTATTCCACACCAGTCGCTTAGCTCCAACCCCAAAAGTAATGTGATCAGCACTAATACTATTACTTTTTAATGGGGTATAACAGGATTTAGCTCTCGAGTATCAGAAGGCTGAAAATGTCGGCATTCCAGTTAGGATAAACCCCCGATTGTTAAATTAACCTTCGCATGCTCCCAAACAACCACCACTTCTCGCAGAAAGAATAGTTTGCAACAATCACAATATACGGCCTTCAAATAGTAATGATGAGACTTTTAATTTTTTTTGCATGCTCTTATATACTGATATTCATATTTTGGCAACCTGTAGCCGATTTCATCAAAATTGCAAAGTATACTTTCCTAGCAAAGTATACTTTGAGGGAGAAATTTTCAATTTTAGGATAAATTTATTAATTTTTATTATACTGAATTCATTACATTATCACAGCCATTTTGGCTGTGATAATGTAATAAATTCAGTATAATAATTCTGCATACTTTTAATCATCAAATATATGCAATCATTAGTTCTGTATGAAATAATGCATTTCGGAAAAATCAATGATTACTTCCTCAAAGTATACTTTGCTAGATAAGTATACTTTGCAATTTTGATGAAATCGACTACAGACGTCCCTAGGCTGTCCAGTTTAGAGATATTCAACTGTAATTCAGGTATATGAACACTTCAGGACATACGTTTTTGCTTTGCCGTCATGAACAGACAGAATTACCAGTATTAGAGATTTATGACACTTACCCAAATTAAACACATTTACAAGTGTCCATTTTTGCGCTGTTCCACTGCCGTGTACCAAGAAACGGACATGTCGATTGGGAATACAAATATAAAATACAAACTATTGTGAAACATCTTTAATGTATAATCTGTTTATATGTTAATATGATTTACAGTAAATGTTTGCTAACCCTTCCAATACTACAGACCGACCTGTATGTAATAGTTCACATATTGAATTTTTAATAAATTAATTTCGAAGCGAGCGAGAAAATAATTTATAAACAATATTCAATATGTGAACTATAACTAACTTATTGGTTGCCCCGCCTACTTCACATGCACATGTCTGTGTCTCGAAGCAAGTCCCGCCCATACGTTCTTTCGACTTGCGATACAACTACCTTATTGTCCGTTTGACACATGTACTACACGTCTGAACAGGATGCGTGAAACGTGAATTTGTGACAACAAAATACATTGTATACCCCACTATGCATTGGAAAATTTAATGAATACATTTAATAGATATTGGAGAAATAGTCATAATATGTGATTAATGAAGACGAAATGCTATGCTTTCATTGGTCAAGAAACTAGGGCAAACAATAAACTGGTACTGGCAAACTGTAGATCCAGGTGAGCCGGCTCGTGACGAGCTGTCTCATCAGGATCTGCACTTTTTGCAAGCAATTTTTCATGCGAATCAAAACACCCCCTTCTCAAAAGTGGATCAGTCTGAAATAATTTTGTGACGATTGGATTGGTTGCACAATTATCTTATGAGAATCCATTCCAGTTACTTAGGGGTGTAAGGGTTAATAACACAATGAAACGATACAATGATGATTAGCCTACAGGGTATAGGATCGCATGGTTTTGTTTGTTTATTGGTGTTTAACGGCATATCAACAGCGAAGGTCATGTAAGGCCGGGCAAACGGGTTCGATCCCGTTTTAACCTGCTGCATTGGGGGGAAAATCCCAAAATCAGAACAGAATATTTACATCAAGAAAAAATATATTCAGCCCTGAAATTAGAATAACCCGACCTGGTGCCATGTCCATACCACACCAAAGTCTCTTGGGCCCCTTCCCCTAAAATATGATTACGAATAATCGTAATACTCATAGAAGGGGTATAACCAGATTGAACTGTCTCCAGTCGGAATTCCGGTAAGGATGAACCCCGATCATTGAAATGGTTTCGTAAGCAAGTGGCGTTATGTGTGACAATTTTTAAAGTACCGTAATCACCCTAAATATTTGGACACCATTTATTTGTGGGAAACATAAAAATGTACGGTTTCCCCACAACAGTGAGCGTGCCAATATTTAGGGTTAGTATGGCAGTAGTGGTCTAATCACAATAACAATGTATTTGGATACAATTTGTTTTGGGAAACCCCTTTAATAGGGGTTTCCCAAAGCAAATTGTGTCCGAATATTTAGGGTTAATACGGTACATAAAATGATATTTACAGATATTCATGATCCCCCGTGGAAATATATGGCACACCAAATGCGGCAATTTACATGCATTATGGTCACAAAATATGTTCTTTTTAATATTTTGACGAAGAATCGCACACGTTTTTTTTTGTGATCCACATTCTAATAATTTTTACTACCGTACATTGAATGCTCAATTATTCGGCAAAACGATAGATTCATCCATGTGACTACTTCGACACATGTTAGAATATGTGGAATTAAAATCAAACACTGCGGAATTGGCTTCGCCATGTTTCAGCAAAATCTGTTGTGCCGTTTGAAAGTTATTAAAGAGAAATCTACTAGAAAGAGACATCAAACATTACGTCACATTTTTCTGGTACCACAAGAACCCAGACCCTGGACTAGCTAGCACATGGAATGTCATTTTTTACAAATTACATGCTACCCAGTGATTTACCGTGATTCTGGAGGGATTTATCACAGCGTGATAATGTAATGTTTTGTACAAAATAATAAATTTATCCTTAAATTGAAAATTCCTCCCTCAAAGTGTACTTAGAAAGATAATTATACATGTACATGTACTTTGCAATTTTGGTGAAATAGACTCCAGGAGCTAGACTGGCCAAATGTCATAACACACTTCACCTGTCAATATCACCAAGTAGACAGGCCACACATGTATTAAGCCCTCTTTCTCCAGCTAGAGACACATACGTACACATTATTGGAATATGTCCAATTATTGTATACCTACCCATGAAATACATAGTTATACGATGTAAATAAAAGTCAAATGTTTTCATCGATGAAATAAACATCTTCCGGTGAAAATACGACTACTTCCGCTATCTATATTCATAACGCGCACCTGCAGTGCCGGACTGCAAATAGGCTGCAAATACACATTCATTACTGTATACAGTCTAAAAAAACTGCTAATTTCCATGGAGCGGTATCTAATAAATAGAATATTCATATTTTTGCAACGAATATGAGACACCACTGGCTGTAGGCTGTATGGTGGCTGTAGGCCTAAAACCCAAGACCAAAAACTGTCCATTAAAGTAAAATGACCAAATCAAAAGGTCAATTTCACTTGAAGGTCACATGTCAGACAGCGGTTTGTAATACTAGCTCATGATAATGTGCAAGTCCCGTGGCTGTAGGCCTAGTAATATTGAAGAAACTTAATCAACAAAAAAATGTGGCCTGTCTACACATGAATGCCCCCGATGGAAGATTGGAGAAACTGTGGCAATGGTAACCAAAAGTGAGGAGTACTCATAAGCTCAGTTGTGAAACTCAAAAGGTCATATTAAGAGCAGCATGGATGTGTAGCACTTGTCCACAAGTATGATGTATGAGGGCTGATCCAGAAGTTCGTGGACAACGTCAGTTAACAGAACATGGTGGTATTCGTGAAATATGTTGCAGGCATGTGTCTATATATAATGAGTATGTGTATGGACTTTTGTGAACATATCTGGTTAATTATAGTTGCTGTGTTGGCGTGAACAATGGTGGTCAGAGTATAGCGGCGCAGGTCGTGACGTCACTTGTGACGTTACGTTATGTGGACAATACGTTGACGTTACTCACTTAATTCTTTTCCGAAATATTTTCCACTGACAGCAATGAATTTCTGATGCCACTCAATCTACTTGCAGAGATCTTTATACCATATCTGATATACTGTTTCATATTACAAGCTTAGCTGTTCACTTAATTGATGCAACGTTATTCTCCGGTCTTCGTCTAGTTTAGCGTTTAACAGCAAAACGTTTCTTCGTCAGTGACGTCCACAGGTCTATCACCCTGCACGTCGTCTGTAACTCTCATCCTACAGTCGGGAATCCTTTTATGTCATTTATAAACAAGAGATTGCCACACCCATTTTCATTCCTCGTGCCATTTCCATAATTTGTTTTGTTTCTACGGGTGTTGTCCCAAAGTTTACTATAGGAATGAATGGCCTTTTTGTGGAATTTATCGGGGTATAAACTTGGAAAAGTCGTGGAAATACTGGACGAAGGCTGGAAACTGGACGAAGGCCAGTATTTCTGCGACTTTTCCAAGTTTATACCCCGATAAATTCCACAAAAAGGCCATTCATTCTTTATAATTCCAGCATCTGAAATAAATTCATCAAGAAAATGTGTTTATTTTCCGTTTTCTTAAAGTTTACACAATATTGAAAGACAGTCCTCGTTTTCTCACTTTCTGATGACGCTATTTTTGTATTTGAGTAAATCACTATATGCTGTCGCTGTTTTTGCTATCAAATTCACACCATACTGACATCAAATGATGTCATAATGTTCAATGACGACATTGGATGAACACTACAAACGTTGGTCAATGTTCTGCGTAATTTACTTTAAGGGAATTACATGTATAAATATTAACATGAATGTCACTAGAATAATTTTGATTTGACGTCAATTTTGCGACTGCTCCACATCCACACCTGCGACTTACCACACCCTCTTTAATAGCGTGCAAACAATCCACGGTTTTATAGTCACTAAAAGAGTGCCGAAGGTCACAATATACGCCTGTCGAGGCAAGGCCAGTCAACAAGGGGAGATAACTCATATTGACGTGATAAACATGTAAACCAAATTTGGTTACGATCCGTCAAGTAGAACTAGACTTATTGTGTACAAGGATATAGAGTCTGAAAATTAAAAATGGCCGCCAAGGGGAGATGTCATCGGAAATCGATAGGCTTCTTCGCCTTGCCGTGATAAACATGTATACCGAATTTGGTTATGATCGATCAAGTAGAACTTGAGTTATTGCGTGGACAAGGATACAGAGTGCGAAAATTAAAAATGGCTGCCAAGGGGAGATAAGTATCAGAAATTTTTCAAAATCAATAGGCTTCTTTGTCTTGCCATGATAAACATGTATACCGAATTTGGTTTCGATCGGTGAAGCAGAAGTTGAGTTATTGCGTGGACAAGGATACAGAGTGCGAAAATTAAAAATGGCCGCCAAGGGGAGATAAGTCATCGGAAAGTTTTGAAAATAAATAGGCTTCTTCGGCTTGCCGTGATAAACATGTATACCAAGTTTGGTTTCTATCGGTGAAGTAGAAGTTGAGTTATTGCGTGGACAAGGATACAGAGTGCAACAATTAAAAATGGCCGCCAAGGGGAGATAAGTCATTGGAAAGATTTGAAAATAAATAGGCTTCTTCGGCTTGCCGTGATAAACATGTATACCAAATTTGGTTACAATCCTTCAAGTAGTACTCTAGTTATTGCGTGGACAAGCTGTGCCCGCCCACGCCCACCCGCCCAAGATGAATACATACAGTCGAACTTCGATGGGTCGAACCCTGGTAAACTCGTCAGCCATGCTTGCCTCGAACTAGCCTTTAGGTCCCGACAGAATTCCTATATAAATACGTTAAAACTACCCGGTATAGGTCGAACTTGTGAAAGTCGAACAACCCTCAATGCCTCGAATCGCTGTCACGCCCGGTCATGTATAAATCCACTATAAACACAAAAACTCGAACATGTCATTGTCTCCAGACTAGTTGATTGACTTTCATACCTATTGTTAACCGGTTGTCAAACAAATCTCAAGTGGTCATTTGAGCGTATTTAGACGTGTTGTGATGGAGCAGGTGAAGCGGAAGACTACGAAGCAAGGCGAGATAACAGACTTCTTCAATACCGGACGTGTATAACTTTCATGTATAACTTGTACTGGGTTCCATGTCATAGTAAATTATGATATGCAGTGAATGTGGTTCCGGGTCCGAAGTAGTGATGGGGCGACTGGGCATGCATCTATTGATTTATCAGTGTATGACGAGCGATGTAATTTTATACCTACAAGCATGCGCATCATGTATGGCAAATACATATTCACTCACAAAGATTTATATTTGATTAGATAAATATTTGTCATGAAATTACGCAAATGCCAATAGGTACACAATCAGAGATGCTTTCACATGATCGTATCGTACGGGGCAATAAAGTCCGCCAATTGTATTTCGTAATCATTTTCTGTTGTTCTCATGTTCTATTGCTGTATAATGGCTATGTAAATAAAAACACACATGAGTTTGCCGCTTTCTTTATTTTATTAAAGCCTGTTTCTGTTAATAAACGACTGTGACAATCAACTGTAAATGCAAATGTAAGCGCATTTATATGAAACAACGTGTCGTAATGACGACTTGTTTCACTTAGTACACTGACCAACTCGTAGATCTGAAATGGTTACAGTAGAAAATCCCGATGGGTCGAACAACGGATGGGTCGAACTAAAACTTAACCACGCAGGCTGTTCGACCCATCGAAGTTCGACTGTAATACGTCCCGTTTTTTCAAACGGGCGTATAAAAATGATTTGAGTATATAATAACTTGATTGTGAGCAAATATTGAAACATCTATAACGTTGTGTTCTTTAATTATAGACGGTGTCCACGAACTTCTGGATCAGCCCGCGTATTTTAATATTAAAGTAATCCATCAAGGGAGATAGAAGTTATGATAGAAATGAGATACTTCGGCAAACTTCTTAATGTGCCGGACGGAGACACGGATTGTCGGACACACAGTCCAAACACTATATACCTCAAACTCTACCAAGACTGGGGGCATAAATAGAATAGTAGGTCAGTGCCGTGAATGGGAAAAAATATCCGGCAAGGCTCAAGAATTTCTTTATTTCTCATCAGAAGTATATGTTGTGACCACTCATTGAACCGTCTCGTCGAGACGGTTCAAATGAGTGGTCACAACATATACTTTGGTTCAGAAATAAGGAAAATAGATAGAGAATAGTAGGTTAGTGCCGTGAATGGGAAAAAATATCTGGCAAGGCTCAGGAAACGGGATGGGCGAGGCTATGCCGAGCACATCCTGTTTCCGTGCCGCGCCAGATATTTTTTCCCATTCACGGCACTAACCTACTACATGTATTCTATTTATCCTGTCGACACCAACAAATGGCTGTAAAATACAAAAATTGTATCGACTGGATATCAAAAATGTTTCACGGCACCGTGTTTCAGGGATAAAAACCTTAACTGGACCCCCAACACTCACATCGACTATCTGGTGCACATAAGCTCTATATTCTTTGAATAGTTCAGCTAAACAGTAATTTCAATCAATTTTCGATTATAATTGAGCGTCGTTGTAATACCACCTACAACACTACAACAGTTTCATGAACAAATCACCTATAGACCAGTCTTGTAAATAGGTTACCAATCTCAGAAAATAACACGTAACTTCCATTTTGGGTTAGGCGGAGCTTGTCCGTTTAAGGTGGGAGCATGCGCTGTGTAATTTAACGTTTGGGATTCATCCCAACCGGAGACCTGGTTTGGCCCTCATGTACGTCTTTGGCTTTCTAGTATGTGAGAGTTGAATCTGGTTATACCCCTTATATGAGTAATATAATCCTATTACTTTTAGAGGAAGGGGCACAGTGGCTTTGGTGTGGTATGGATATGGCACCAGGTCAGGTTATTCTAATTTCAGGGTTGAATATATGTTTTTTTCGATGTACATATTCCGTTGTGATTTTGGGATTTTCCCCCCAATGCAGCCGGTTGAATACGGGACCGAACCTGTTGGCCTGGCCTTAAATGACCGTAGCTGTTGAAAGGCCATTAAACACCAACAAACAAGTAAACAAACGTGTCCGTTAAGCAACGTGATGTCGAATCAACAAATTCTGCCAATTCTAACGTCAACGATGCCCTGTTAGCTCTAAGGGAAGTCACTCATGATTTACCAAGTCTGGTAACCTATTTATAAGACTGGTCAATACATATTATTAATATTACTTAACAAACAGGGGATTATATATTAACATATACAGGTTTTGTTTGTTGGTGTTAACGGCCTATCAACAGCTAAGGTCATTTAAGGCCAGTAGCCTATTTCACCAAACTTGCAAAGTATACTTATCTAGCAAAGTATACTTTGAGGGACCAATCATTGATTTTTCCCAAATACATTATTTCATGCAGAACTAACGATTGCATATATTTTATGATTAAAACTATGCAGAATTATTATACTGAATTTATTACATTATCACAGCCAAAATTGGCTGTGATAATGTAATAAATTCAGTATAATAAAAATTAATAAATTTATCCTAAAATTTAAAATTTCTCCCTCAAAGTATACTTTGCTAGGAAAGTATACTTTGCAATGTTGATGAAATAGGCTACAGGTCAATGGGTTTAGTACTCAATCCCATATATTACCTGTATAAGTACATATTTCAAGTACATATATAAATGGGGTAAAAATCCCAAAATCAGAACTGAATATTTACAATAAAAAAACATATATTGAGCCCTGAAATCAGAATAATCCTGATATGATGCCAGCTCCTCGCCACACCAGAATCACTTTGCCCCCAAGCAGTAGGATCAGTAATAATCTTACTACTTTTATAATGGGCAATAACCCAATTCAACTCCCAGATAACAAAAGAGCCAAAGCAAAAAACGTACCTGAGGGCCAAACCAGGCAAATCGTGATTCCTATAAGGAGGAATCCCGACCGTTAATTTACGCCTTCGCCCGACCAACCAACCACCCACAACAAATACAAGTCCGGTAACCTATTTATAAGACTGGTCAATACACATGCAGATTCTTAATATTACTTAACAAACATTGGATTATATATTAACAAATACAGGACGGTGATTAAATATCAACAACAAGATCAAGTGGGCCGGATTTCACATATACCGCCTCAATTGGCAAACAACCTTTAACCCTTTCAACACCACAGGCCTGTATAGTCGTATTGGCAAACAGTGAAGATCCAGATGAGCCGGCTCGTGATGAGCCGTCTCATCAGGATCTGCATTTTTTGCAAGTAATTTTCATATTTTTGAGAACAAAAACACCCCTTTTTATAAATGGACTAGTCTGAAAATCATTTTGTGACAATTGGATTGGATTGGACTCCTCCCACACTTCCTTACCTCTTTTTCCCCCATGTTAAATTCCCAGAGAAATAAATTTTTCGCAATAAAATCAATATTTGACCAAATTTCACGATAAAAAGAAGGCTCATCCTTAATTTTTCCTTTAATTTAATATTATCAAAAGAAATCTTGTTTTTGAATTGTCTATATAGCCGTAAAATTTGGGCAGCTTTCGTGAAACAGACAGTAGGTGAAAGAAAATTGCTAAGTACCTGTAATTTGACCTTAGGCTCTGGGTCACAAATATGCGTAGAAAGTGATGAATCAGTTTAAAATAATACAAAATAATTTGATTTGTATTTCTGATCCCATTTGTACCTTTGAGTTGCCAGGAAACAAAAGGTGATTTTGGGAAAAATGGTTTTATTTAAATTAATTCAACCAGTGTGTAGAATGGAACAGTTTCTATATGTTGCATGTAGTATCATTTCACAACTAATTACTGTCAGTTTCACGAAATCTGCCCAAATTTTATGGCGCCGTCAACAATGTAAAAACAATATTTTGTTTGATAATATTAAATTTTATCACAATTTAAGAATGAGCCTTCTTTTTATTTCGTGAAATTTGGCTGTGATGTTATAAATTCAGTATAATAACAAGAAACGAGGCAAAGCCACGAAGGCCAGGTTTGTTTCAAGCATAGACACTTGGATAACATAATTATACCCACTTTTTGTAGACTAGATGGCCGTGGCCTGCATGTCGCGCCTTGGGGCGAGGCATGGACACTAAAAAAATAGATATAGTAGATGGAAAAAGTTTAACCAAAAAACTTTAACAGGACACACGGACGTACGGACGGACAGACGGACGTATGGTAAAATGCCGACGATATCACGCTTTCCGCAAGCGGGCGCGACAATGATGATAAACACCCATGTGAAGTATCAAGGTAATGGGTGAAGCAGTTGCAGAGATATAGTACACGAAAAAACTTTAACAAAAAAATTCAAAGTAATTTGACCTTGACATTGGGCACAGGGGCCGCATGGTTGTGGGGTAGAATGAAAATATGGATGATGATAAACACCCATGTGAAGTTTCAAGGTAATGGGCGAAGCAGTTGCTGAGATATAGTATAACGAAAAACTTTTAACCAAAAAACTTTAACCAGACGTACGTTAAAAAGTTAACGTTGAAAATGGCTAAGTCAAATACGTAGAAATAATAGGTGAAGGTAAAAAAAAATGGTCACATGTTGGATAGTTGTATGTGGTGGGCACCCTTGGTTATGAAGCTGTGAAAGTTTGGTGGTACTAGGTGGTACAGTACCAAAGAAATGGACTTAAACACGAAAACTTAACATTGAAAATGGCCAAGTCGACTGCGCGGAAAAAATGGGTCAAGTTAAAAAAAAGGTAACATATTGGATAGTGATATGTGGTGGGCACCCCTTGATTATGAAGCTGTGAAAGTTTGGTGGTCCTATGTGGTACAGTAACAAAGAAATGGACTCAAACACGAAAACTTAACATTGATTGTAGACGCCGCCCACCGCCCGCCGCCCGCCGCCCGGCTTTCGCCAATCCAATAGCCTGGATTTTTTTTTTAAAAACCTGGCTAAAAATTAATAAATTTATCCTAAAATTGACAATTTCTACCTCAAAGTATACTTTGCTAGATAAGTATACTTTGCAATGTTGGTGAAATAGGCTACAGGAGCTGTTATTGGCGAATGATAAGGCTGTACACCTCAGCCTCAGTATATTTGGTGAGGGTATTAAAACAGATTTATACAACCGACTACAAGGCAGAGCTCCATATAAGGTGTGTATTGGCGTATTTTAAGCACTTAATTTAGCAGAATACGCATTGATTATCAAAAGTGGGAGTACAAAATACTCACAGCATGTGAAAATACGCATTTATTTCCAAATTGCATAGTGAAAATACTGTAATAAAGTTGAAAATTTACTTAGTTGAGCTGCAAAATGTTTTTTGCAGCTAAAATATTATAAGCAAATTTTTAAATTTGTTTTATTTTTTATCATTTGTTTGCTATTTAATATAAAGGAAGAACATAAATAACACATTTGTAAAAGTAAAATATGCATTGAATTTGAAATCTGGTAGTATAATACTCTTTAGATACAAAACTTTTCTGGAGCTCTGCTACAAGGTATATTAACAAATACAGCGGATTACTTCACCCAATCACAGCTTGCATAAATAAGAGGATATGTACCTGTATATTGCATAAGTATATAACATGGTTATTATTTATTGTATTTATCTCATTAATGGCGGTAAAATGAATGTCGTCATCTGCAGTTTAAGTATTTTTTCTTATTTTCAAACCTACAAGAACATGTGGCCTGATTGGCAGATTGGCGAAACTCCGGCAAACATTTTAACTGGACCCACATTCATGGTCCAAATACTATATGCTTCCCGCTATACCGATTCTGGGGGCATAAATAGTGAATAGTAGGTTAGTGCTGTGAATGGGAAAAAATATCTGGCAAGGCTTAGGAAACGGGATGGGCGAGGCTCTGCCGAGCACATCCCTTTCCGAGCCGCGCCAGATATTTTTCCCATTCACGGCACTAACCTACTATTCTATTTATCCCGTCAACACATAATAATGGCTTTAAAATGCAAAAAAAATAATCCCAGTCACCGCACATATTCATACGCAGTGATTAGGTCGTATTGACAGGATATCAAAAATGTTTCACGGCACCGTGTTTCACGGCACATACGCACTGTGTTGACAGGATAAAACCCTGTTTTAGCAGTACATTACGGTAGTATTGCCAAAACAACTGAATGAATATAAAGAAAATGTCACAAAACTGCAGATAATGTATCATTTTCTGCCATTGAAAAGACAAACATTGGACTCCATAATTATATGTACAATACCTATGGTATTATACAAGACGGCAGATGAAGTGACAAACATATAAATGATAGTCGGGTTTGATGTGGGCCGTAATCTGCTGAAAAAAAAGGTTTATTGCATTATTTTTTATCGTCTCCAGCGTAGTGATGGTTAAAGTTGTTTTTATATATTATTTTTTTTTACAATTTTAGAGTCCCCAGTGCATTTGATAAATTATGTAGTTCCCCATCAGCCCATCATAAACTGTGCTTAGTGAAAATCCCAGAGCTCCAGATAAGCTGCGTATTTACGTAAATACCCAATTAAAATTGCCAAAAACCCAATTGAATACCGAGTATCAAAAAGCAATAACAAATTTGTGGCACCTTTATCATGCTACCAGCATATTTTTCTTATTTTCCATGAAAACACATCTTGGTATTTTATTAGAATTGTCTCCATGGAGACAATTCTAATGAAATGCCAAGACATGTTTTCATTTCGAAGCAAATTATTCAATAATTGCTGTCTGTTGATGTGTAAACAGTAGTGTGATTTTATTTTACCCAATTAAAATATTGAAATACCCAATTGCTTCAGATATGATGGAGTGAAAATACTCAATTACTAATTCCTTATCTGGAGCCCTGCTGTGCTTAGTAAAATTCCCATTTATTAAAAAAGTGCCAATTGTTTTTGACTATGAAAATGTTTAAAACGTGAGTCTGAAATATGACACTTTTCTAGACGTCCTGAATATATCGCAAATACAATGTATCACAATTTGTTCATTTGAGCTTCATGTTCAAGTTACAGAAATGCCTGTGATTTCCCATCTTTACTGGATTTTGTTTTCTTTGCAGTAATAAAATGTACCGAGCTTTTAGCTGATGAATTATCACCGCTAAACACAATTTCTGAATCGTCACCACGTTTCTTAGTTTTCGTTTCATCAATAATTTCAATGGAATTCAAAGTATCCGTGGATTTCCATGTTACTTCGTCCGCATTTTCAACAAACCCTCCGGAAATCATGGATACTGACTTTTTTATTTCCGGCTTAAGTAGAAGAAATGATGTTTCGGCTCTAGCGCCGTCATTGTCAATTTCCCGCAAGTTCGGCTCCGACTTAATCATTTCTTTGTCTGACGCCGCCGGAATAGACTCCATCTGTATCGGCACACTTGCTTTTGAATATTTCAGAATGGGTTTCGGACTCTCGTGTGCGAATCTACTCTTTAGTGTTGGAGTTTCCGACTTTGCGCGCTTTTTCACAGATCTGTTAAGAAGAGGTTCATTTTCTGGACTCTGGCTTCCGCTATGCATCGAATTCTGCTGACTGTTGTTGTTAGAGTAATACGATGATGGCGGCTCATCATTATACGACATCAGAGAAAACTGGACCGGCAGTCCACGCCGACGAGATGTCGGTCTTGTAGTACTCTCCGACTCATTTTCCAATTCCTCTGCAACTTCGTCTTCGGCAAAACTTTCCATACACGAATGTAACAAATTAGACTCGTACATCATCTCTGCAACAACGCTATCGTTTCTCTTCAAGTCTGCCTGTGGTGGTTCGATCTCCTCTTCGATCGTCTCTATTCCGTTCCCATCAGTACCGTCCTTTCCCGAGTCCATACTTAACTGCTGGACAAACGCTGGCCTCGATATAACGGACTCCATGTCGGTGGAGCTGGACTGCGATATTGATTCCTGCTCGGCGAAGTGTATCGATCGCCCAGACATTATACTAAATGTTCGTCCCCTCCCGGCCGCACTTTCACCAAGCTTAACTGCTTCCTCTTCAACAATCTCAGGATTAAAACCAGACTCCTCAACATCACGTAACGCTACAATTGCCGACTTAAACAGTTGCCAATCTCCGAATTTCATTCCCAGGCATTTGCCGAGTTCTTCAATGTCACACTGATTGAGTACTAGACCATTAATATTGTTTTCTTTGATATTTTGTTGATACTGAGAGACAAGTTGGAGATTTATACCTTCTAGGCGGCTCAGCATCGATGCAACCTCATTCGTTGTCATTTTGCTGAGAATTTCGTCTTTGTAACCCTACGAAACAACACAAGGGGCAGTTACGAATATGAATCTTTGTCGAATGTGGCTGTGACTGGAGGAATAAGGCTTATGGGTTTGGCGACATGTGTAGATTCAGATCAGCCTGTGCATCTGCACAGTCTGATCAGGATCTGCACTATTCGCCATTCCATCAATGAAACACACGTCATGTTTTTAACAAGCAATATAGATTATTATCAGGTTACAGGAGTGTGCTATTTGATCAGGAGCTAAAGTGGTCACATCAATGAAACACCATTTACACTTCAAACAAGCAATATAGATCGTTATCAGGCTACAGGAGTGTACACTAGTCGCAAATCCCATAAATCCCATTTCTCCAGTCACAGATCTGTAGCATATTTCACTAACATTGCAAAGTATACTTTATATCTAGCAAAGTATACTTTGAGGGAGAAATTTTCAATTTAAGGATCAATTTATTAATGGCTGTGATAATGTAATAAATTCAGTATAATAATTCTGCATACTTTTAATCATCAAATATATGCAGTCGTTAGTTCTGTATGAAATAATGCATTTCCGGAAAAATAAATGATTACTCCCTCAAAGTATACTTTGCTAGAAAAGTACACTTTGCAATGTTGGTGAAATCGGCTACAGATACTAATAAGGCCAAGATACATTATATCATCGAGGAGCCATCTTTATGACACTGATATGTGGCTGTGATAGGAGAAATGTGACATATGCCATCTTTAGTTCCAAATTTGTAACAAGAGCAATGTGGATTATGGTATTTGTGGCCTGTTTAGTCGTAAATATATAGAAATTGAGCTTATGTCATTTACAGGCCATAAGAATTTTGTGGCCAGTGTAGTTCCAGATCCGGGACTGAAATTGGAGAAATAGGCCTTACGGCATTTGTGGCCAGTCTAGTGCCTGATCTGTGCATGTGACTTTAGAAATATGGCTTATCGCCAGTGGCTTTGACATGCACTGTACCAAAGACAAATGTTTATTTTAATGACCCTTTTTGTTTCAAGAAGTACCGTAAGAAATATCATAAAGCAAGTTTTGCTGCCAAATGGTACACAAAAAGAAAAAACAACAATATGAAAATGTTTCACTGGAGAAAAGGGGCTTATAGGTTTTGCGATCAGTGAAGATCCAGATCAGCCGGTGCATCCTCACAGTCTGATCAGGATCTGCACTGTTCGCCATTATAATTCCTCATGTACTCTGAAAATTTTGTTAATTTTTGACTTTATTTATGAAAAATATTGTAATTTCTGTAAGCGTATTTAATGAAATTATGTAGATGTCCGAAGGTATAAAAGCACATGGCGTGTCTCATAAGTGTAATGATAACAGGTGAGGTTACAAAAAGGTGAAACTGCTTGTAGTATTCAACTTGACTAACCTTAATATATCTCGATGGCGGTGTAGATTTCTGGCCAGCAGGGGGCGCCAGTGGACCAGTCGGTGTCGTCATCCCATAGCCTCCCATACCCATCATGTTCATGTACATCATCTGCTGAGGGTGCATTCCCATTGGTCCATAGGGCATCATGTGACCCGGATAGGGCACTCCCATTGGCTGAAATGGATAGAATTAATTGTTTAATTCAACTTTCTGAATGGTTGAGATTATCACATGCTGGATGTGTATTTTCATTGGCACATAGAGCATCATGTGACCTAGATATGACACTACCATTGGCTGAAATGGATAAAATGAAGCTCATATTAACTGAAAATTAAACTAAAAGTGAATGGTGACTCTGAAGTAATCATTTACTGAAGGTGCACTCCCATTGGTTCATATGGCATCACATGATCTGAATAGTACACTCACATTGGTTGAAATGGATAGAATTATATTTGTATTAAGTGTAAATTGTAACTGATGGGTGTCCATTCTCACTTGATCGTAGTGTGTTGAGTGACATTCTGCTATCCATCATATTGTTGTTTTGCCACAACGTCACTGATTTCGACATGATACGTCATAACCACATTTTATTTTTAGACTTCATTGGGGATGTAACGTTTAAAAGTCCAACAATACTGGTTGAAGGCCCCATTGTTGGACTTTTAAAAGTTACCACAATAAATTCTCATGATAAAATGTCCATATAATAAATGTTAACAGTGCAAAAGATCATAGGTGAAAATTATCCTCACCATTTGTGGTTTGATGGGTGTCCTATTGCCACTCGATCGCAGTGTGTTGAGGTTATCAGTGTCGGCGCTGGCTGGTTGAGCAAGACCTGGGGGTGGGGGCGGAGGGCCGTACATCCCCAGGGGCAGATCTGGCTGCTGGAAGGCTGCATGCTGCTTCTGTAGATCTGTAGATAGAGGAAATATTAAGGTTTGACAATGTCCAGCTCTGGGTAAATGTTTGCCGTGGCACGAGGGAACTGTTTGAACCCCAAGGCCTTTGGCCGCGGGTTCAAACAGTTCCAGAGTGCCACGGCAAACGTTTACCCACGGCTGGACATTGTCGAATGTTATTGTTATATTTCCGTCAGAAATATCATGCAATTTGAGCATTATGGAGTACTTTCGGTACTTTGATAATCTGCTCTATTCAAACAGCTGATTTACACATACATATTCTGGGGCCGCAGTACAAATTCAGACGTAGCAATTACAGAATTTCAGTGCGACCGTTGTAAACTGGTCTGATGACGTAATGCCACGTTGTAGCAACGTCATGAGACACAAGGTTTTGGCTTGGCCCCGGAATGAGCATTGTCTACAGCCATGGTCTCATCAGGATCTGCACTTTTTGCAAGTCATTTTCATATTTTTTTTAATTTAGAACAAAAACACCCCCTTTTCATAAATGGACTACTCTGAAAATCATTTTGTCAAAAAAACAAAAAGCATATCACAGTCCATTCCAGTTACTTAGGGTTGAAAGGGTTAATTTTTTATTTAGTTCTTACTGCGTATAAGTTTTCTGAGGTAGGGATCCAGGTTTATCGTGCACGGTAGGAACTTCCAGAGATCGGCGATGTTCAGCACTGGGTTACTACTCGAATTGCTCGACAGGAACGCATTTAGTTTCTTCGTGTTTCTGTCTATCTCCAGGAGTGGATCGACGTTGCTGGATACCGGTATCTGACTCTCTATTCTGTAAATAGAAATGGGATGTGATTTGGTAAATAGGAATCCGCAGAGTCTGATCAGGATCTGCAGTGTTCACCATTCCATCAACGAAGCACCTGTCATGCTTCTAAAAGCACTAAAACTATAATATCCTGATCTGGTGGCAGGTACCATTACCATAGATCGTTATCAGGCTACAAAAGTGCTATTTGATCAGGATCAAATCCCATAAGCCCTATTTCTCCAGTTAGGACCACACGTATATGAATATTCAACATTTCAATATTTGTTGTGCCATGTATCAGCAAAATCCACTGTGCCATTTAAAAGTTATTGACAGAGAAAATATACATAAACAAGAAAATGTGACCTGTCGGTACACAAATGCCCCCCGTAGCAGATTGTAGAAATTCTGGCAAACTTCTTAAGTGGATCAAGGGACGGACACACAGACAGAAGGACACACAGTGTGTACACTCTATGCTGCCCGACTTTACATGATGACAAATGTTTTTTATTGAACTTACTTGTCATAAATAGATTCATGTGTAACATCGCGACCAAGTCACAATTTTCCTTGATGTAGAGAATGATCCAGTAGCCGATTTCATCAACATTGCAAAGTATACTTTGAGGGAGTAATCATTTATTTTTCCCGAAATGCACTATTTCATATAGAACTAAACTAACGACTGCATTTATTTGATGATTAAAAGTGTGCAGAATTATTATACTGAATGTATTACATTATCACAGCCAAAATGGCTGTGATAATGTAATAAATCAGTATAATAACAATTAATAAATTTATCCTTAGATTGAAAATTTCTCCCTCAAAGTATACCTTGCTAGATAAGTATACTTTGCAATGTTGGTGAAGTAGGCTACAGGAGAAACGGTACGGCCACTGCTCTATACAGTTGATCCAGCGGCAGAAAGCAAATTAAGATAGGTTTGGCTGCACCAGCTTACTTGTCATAGATAGATTTAAGTGTAACGTCGTCAGCTAACCCGTCGTTTTCCTCGAAGTAGAGAATGATCCAGGAGAGACGGTACGGCCATTGCTCTATACAGTTCACCCAGGCAGCAAGGCGGTACCAGTTGAAGTCAATGTTGTACGCTCGCAGTAATCGGCCTGCATGTAAACAAGGATTTCAGGTTTGTTTGGTGGTTTGTATATTGGTGTTCAACGGCCAATCAACAGTGAAGGTCATTTAAGGCCCGGCCATCAGGTTCGATCCCGTATTTAACCTGCTGCATTAGGGGGAAAATCCCAAAATCAGAGCGGAATATTTACATCGAAATAAACATATATTCTGCCCTGAAATTAGAATAACCTGACCTTGTGCCAGGTCCATACCACACCAAAGTCACTTGGCCTCTTCCCCTAAAAGTAATAGGATTATGTATAATCATAATACTCACATAGGGAATATAACCAGATTGTCTGGAAATTTCAATTGATGGATTTACATTTATTGACCATAGGCTGCTCAATAAATGTAAATCCAATAGTTGCTTAGAAGAAAAAAGTGTTAATATGAAATTTACACTGTCATAATTTTGCACTTATAAACATTTTAGTCGTACAAAGTTTAGTGAAACGGCCCCCAGGTCTACTGTCGTGATTCCGGTAAGGACGAACCCTGATCGTGCCACACACAAAGGGTTTCATGTAACAGCAACAGCTAAGGTCATATAGAGACCTCGTTTTCCAGTCTTATCTGGATGGAAATACTAACTGAACAGTGAACAATGTAGGCGCTGGTCAGAAAGCGCAGATGCGCAGGCTGACCAGAGGCTATACCAGAGCTGCCAACCCCATGTCGGTCACATGAGGAACATGGAGAGAAAAGGGGGCTATTTTCCGGAACATCACATATGTTTTCCGGAACACAAATCAGTACTCACTTATATGCATAAATTACCAACCGAAAAATCACAATTACACTGCTTGCAAGACGCAAATTCATCACCGCGCTTTGACAGGACCAAATTGGGCCATGTCTCGCTGTAATCATTGATGAACAGATGTGTTCTAACTTCTTTCGATAATAAATACCCAAATTCGTTGGCTGCACGCTTTGGAGCAGACATTTTATGAATTTACGTGATGAATAAATCAATATCGCTGAGCGCTTGAAACTACTATTAATACACAACAAGAATCGAAATGGTAAGCGCCTCGGCGAGTATGATTACGGGTAAATAAAAGAATAGGATTTATTGGCAGAATTGTGAAACGAAATTATTATTTCCAGATATTCTCGCGCTGATTTTTTTAAAAATCGTACTTTTTAATTGTTATCCGTACTTCCGTATTTCTAACGTATTTTCCAGAACAAATACGGAAAAATCGTAACAGTTGGCAGCTCTGCTATACTGTTCACAAAAGGTGAAATGAAATGAAGTGAATGGGCTTAACGTCCCAGCAACAGCTAAGGTCACATAGGGTTTGTTTGTTTATTAGTTTAAACAGACCAAATGTTTTTCAAACTAGAGTAAATGCAACTGCCCATGGTTGTATTTCTTAAACAAAATACAATTACAAACCTGTCACTGCGACAATATTCATCAACCGTCGCATACTTTTCGGATTTATATCACTGAAATAATCGTTCTTGGTCAGCGTGTGTGAAAGGTCGAAGTTTGAATGGTAGGCGTAGCTGATACTGTCCTGTCGTTGTCTCTTGGCTTTCTTCACGGACGGATCGATGACGGAAAACCCCGATATCTGTGAAACTGTCGAGTCTTGGTGCTGAAAGCAGAGCTCCAGATAAGGTGCATATTTGCGTAAATACCCAATTAAAATTAACAAAAACCCAATTGAAATCAGAAGTAGTGAGTATCAAAAAGCAATGAAAAATTTGTGGTATCTTTATCATGCTACAGAAAACAATAAACAGACCACAAATATAGCATATATTCTTATTTTTCCATGAAAACACATCTTGGTATTTCATTAGAATTGTCTACCAAGATGTGTTTTCATTTAGAAGAAAACTATTCAATAATTGCTGTCTGTTGATGTGTAAACAGTAGTGTGATTCTATTTTACACAATTAAAATTTTGAAATACCAAATTGCTTCAGAAATGATGGAGTGACAATACTCAATTACTAATTCCTTATCTGGAGCACTGTGAAAGTGAAATGTTTTCATAACTGACAGAGCTGCAGCAACGGAGCGTATTGGTGGGGGGGGGGGGGTTTATTATCAAAAGTGGGAGTACAAAATACTGACAACAATGTGAAAACACGCATTGATTTTCGAATTAAGTAGTGAAAATACTGTAATAAAGTTGAAAATTTACTTTAAATAGTCGAGTTGCAAAACGCAAACAGTGTTTCCTCTTTGCAGCTCAAATAAGTGAATTTTTAAATTTGTTTCATTTTGTTATAATGAATTCCCTAATTAATAAAGGAAGGAAATCAATAATGCATTTATACAAGTAAAATATGCATTGAATTTGAAATCAGGGCGTATAATACTCTTTAGACAAACAACTTATCTGGAGCACTGACTAATTAATTGGAGATTATGGTATTCATGACCGGTCTAGCTGCTGGTCTGCGACTGGAGAAATGGGACTTATGGCATTTGTGACAAGTCAAGTTGCTGGTATGCTAGGGCACTCCGGAAACCCGACAGGTAGGTATCCTATTTGTTAGAAAACAGTACAAATGTTTCACCGACTGAATGGCAAACAGTGCAGACCCTGACCAGACTGCGCGGATGCGCAGTCTGGTCTGGGTCTACACTGGTTGCAAATCACTCAAGCCCCATTTCTCCGACCACAGCCACGTACAGAGAATAGCTATTTGTTATACATTTTATCAGACGAGTCTAGAAACATACAGCGATTGCCGTGGATTCTTACTGTTTCCAAACGGAGCATGATAAATGTACTGACCAGGCCTCGAGAAATTCTTAATTTTCCACTCGTCCACTCGATTTCAGCTCATACATTCCTATATGTTTTAACGTTTATGCAGCACTGTCTTATTATCGCTCGCCCAGATCGAAAATTTACTCGCCAAGACGAGCGGATGAGGGGATTTGTCGAGGCCTAGCGACATAGTATGTTTCTTATTCAGGTGAGGAATGTGTTAAAAAGGACATTGCTACATTATAGACCAGGGCCCACTTACAAGCTCTATTGATTTGATTCTAGCTTACCGAATATGCATTCTTGCGGGTGTGCGTGGGCGACTCAAATCCATTCGCAATGTCGTAAGCAGACGTACTCTTGATCATATTCTGTTTCTTAATCTGAACACCTTGGCTTTGGAGGTAGAACGGCAGGTGAACAATATTCCTCAAAAAGTCAAAACCAGTCACATTTGAATCATGATACATTGTTTTCAAATTCTGATCTATCCCTTTAATAATAATCTGTGGATCAACTGCTAAGACCGTCACAAACGACGAGTTTTCATCGTTAAACAGTGCGTGTATAATCTCTAATACTTGCAAAACCTTTTCCTGTTCGCAACTATCTAAACCATCAACAACAACAACCAATCGCGTCGTATTCTTCGTAAACTTATCCATGCACGTCACCATTTTGTTCATAAGCGAAACCTCATTTTTTAATCGTTGCATAAAGCCGTCGATTTTTAATTTATGCAAGTTGTCTGCTGCGTTTAATACGCGCCTCTTCTGCGAGATAACAATAGAATGTAGAGATTTTCCAAATGTGTGTATGTTGCCTAGGAACAGCAGAAGTACGATGCTGGCTAGCGCTATCATGGACCCGTTAACAGCTTTGTTTTTTGGCGAGATTTGGTACGTAACGAGAAGCGCGATCGCGGTGATGATGCATAGTAGGACAAATACGACGATGACGAATATCGGAATGCAGCAGATCGTCTTGAAGTGTTGGATAAGAGGTTCTGAAAGGGAACATGGAGTAATTAAGTTCACATACTGGGGCCGTTTCACTAAACTACTTACGACATTGTCTGTGAATGTCACAGTAACAATGTTTTCATGTACATGTATACAATTATTGGATTTACATTTATTGAACATTGGCCAATAAATGTAAATCCATCAATTGAAATTTCCAGACGATCCTAAATTTGCACTTACAAACATTTTAGTTGTACAAAGTTTAGTGAAACGGCCCCCCTGGTCAATAAATGGAAATCAATCAATTTAAATTTCCAGACGATCCTAAATTTGCACTTACAAACATTTTAGTTGTACGAAGTTTAGTGAAACGGCCCGCTGGTCTTTGTCTACTTAGATCGGAAAGGCCAAAGCAGAACTTCTCGAATCAGAATAAAAGTTTTTTTAACCCTGTCAACCATAAATATCTGACATGGAATAATCCATGCTATTTTTGGACTATTCCTTTCATAATAAAAGGGGTATTTTTAAAAAATCCGTAAGTAATTTGCAAACACTGCAGATCCTGATAAGACGACTAGCTGCAAGCTGGCTCATATAGATTTTCAGTTTTTGTAAATATAAGGTTCGACAATGTCCAGCTGTGAGTAAACGTTTGCCATGTCACAAGGGAATTGTTTGAAGCCCAAGGACTTAGGCCGCGGGTTCAAACAGTTCCCTCGTGCCACAGCAAACATTTACTCATGGCTGGACATGGTCGAACGTTATTGTTACATTTCCGTCGGATTTATCGTGTAATTTGAGCATTTGTGCAGTACTTTTGGTACTTTAATAATCTGCTCCATTCAAGCAGCTGATTTACACATAAATATTCCGGATCGCAGTACATGTCACGTGATGCATGTGCCCCATCTTCCGCATCAATTTCAAAATTTCAGTGCAAAATTTCACATGCATTACGTAGGTGTTGGCTTGGCCCCGGAATGAGCATTGGTCAAACAGCACGCGCTGTACGTTTGAACATGGCTGTGAGCAGCGTCAAATAACGGCAGTCATGTAACAATATTGGATTATGCTTTGTCCTGCTGAAAGGATTCAAAATGATACCAATTTCATATTTTATTTCATTTAACTTTTTTGTCATTTTTTTCACTTGGCAGCATGTTAGAATTTATAGTTATTATAATAATAATTACGGCTGCTTTTCTTCTTCCTTTTGTTTCAATGAAAGACTATTCAAGTAGCAGAATCATAATAATATATGCTACAATTCTCATGTTCCGAACAGAACGCGATAAATTACTCAGACATTCACCTTGGTGACTTGAATATGGCTGAACTTCTCATGGTTAAGATTTAATTTGATTTATTATAGGAATGAATGGCCTTTTTGTGGAATTTATCGGGGTATAAACTTGGAAAAGTCGCGGGAATACTGGACGAAGCGATAAAAAATTACAATTTTCGAAAAAAAAAAAAGAAGATTTTATTACGGTACCCATTTTCTGTTGGCGGCATAAACACACCAATCTCATGATTAGGAATCAGGGGGCCGTTTAACTAAACTGCGTACTACTAAAATGTTCGTAAGTGCAAAATTATGATAGTCTGAAAATTTCACATTAACATTGTATTCTTGTAAAGATTTATTGGATTTACATTTATTGAGCATAGGCTGCATATGCAGCCTATGCTCAATAAATGTAAATCCATAAATTGAAATTTCCAGGCGATACTAAATTTGCACTTACAAACATGTTAGTCGTACAAAGTTCAGTGAAAAGTCCCTCAGGTGTTGGATGCAATTTGTTTAGGTTACCTCTATCATGAATGGTGTTTGCATATGTAGTTTGTTATGGTACTCACTTTCTGTTGGCGGCTTGAACACGCCAAACAATCTCGTGGTTAGGAACCCGAACTCCTTTTCCAGAGATTCGCTCAACCGTGCCACCATGGCGGCCAGTTCTTTCTCACCACCCACGCTGGTGAGGCGAGTACCCTCGGAGAACAGGAACCTGTAAATGGTATGTACCAGTACATGCTTTCTTTTGATTCTCATGATTTTCCAAGTTCGGTAACCTATTGGTCTACAGTCTTATAAACAGGTTACCGAACTTGGGAAATCATGAGCGCCTTCCCCGAGAACTATCGGTTTGATGTTGCTTAGTTTAATATGATATCTAACAAATTTCACTCACTGTAATGTCAAATGCTTTAAACATGCTTTGGCATCACAGGATGGTTGAAAATAGGCAAAATTGACCGCTTTTCTGAGGGCAGCGGGTGACTTATAAAAATCACCATCTCTCACAATGAGTTAAGGAGGCTCTTGCGACAAATACTTGCAAATGAAGTACAAATCGCGCACCACAATAAAAATTCAGTAACAGCATCAGACGTGAATATTAAATATTATTACCCCACCCACCTATTTTTGGCCAAAAATTTCAACAGGAATTTGTTTTCATGAAAATATGAGGCTTTGTTATGACTTGTTCTATTGCTTGTAACACTACACCATTTCATGAAAATGATTCCAAAGCGGTGTCATAACCACCTCAAATCTTCGCTACAAATTCTTCACGAAACCATACCGATGAGACAGCATAGCATGCGCCATTTTGCAAGATGTGAAAATCAACTGGAGCTAACATTGAGTTTCATAGAATCATGAAATACTCTAAACTAGAATATGTTTTCATAGAACACGGACGCCCCACATATCGCTTTGATAATAAATGAGGCAAAATTCCAAGTCCAAAAGAGGAAATAATCCATGACCAGTAGCCTATTTCACCAACATTGCAAAGTATACTTTTCTAGCAAAGTATACTTTGAGGGAGTAATCATTTATTTTTCCCGAAATTCATTATTTCATATTGAACTACCAACTGCATATATTTGATGGCTGTGATAATGTAATAAATTCAGTATAATAAAAATTAATAAATTTATCCTAAAACTGAAAATTTCTCCCTCAAAGTATACTTTGATAGAAAAGTATACTTTGCAATGTTGGTGAAATCGGCTACTGGGGTCGAATAAAAAATCTAATAATAATGTAGCTTCCTTATGATAAGTAGATGTGCAAAGGTTATTCCGATTTTTTATTTCTCTTTTGGACGTGTCGAAATGGGGGAGATAATCCATGACCCAGAGGTTGAATAAAAAATCAAAATAAACTTTGATTGACAGACGTTGGTGACAGACGTGCGGACAGAAGAAAGGATGGACGGGACGAACGGACAAGGGTAACACTAAATGCCCCCTCCACTATCGTAGTGGGGCATAAAAATGAACATGTTATCTAAATCAATAACTAAACTGGTAAAAACTCATAATTATTTTATTGTCACATCCAGTCCAACAAAAGTCAAGTTTTATGTGAGATTGTAGTTGGAGGAAACACATACTTGATATGTGACTGTGGCTGGGAAAATTGGGCTTACGGCATTTATGCCTGGTATAACTCCTGATCTAGTAACACCTTTCTGCCTATCTGATGTTTGTTGGGAGCGTGACAGATTTTTCACTGATGGAATGGTGAACAGTGCAGTCGCTGATCAGACTGTGCAGATGTGCAGGCTGATCTGGGACTACACTGGTTGCAAATGTCATGAGCCTCGTTATATCCACAAATTACTTACGATAATATGCTATTGCGTGTATAACATTGTTGACAAATTTTCCAGTTTTCACATAACACGTTCGCATCTAGTCTGTTACACATAAAATACACCGATGGGTTTTGGCAAATTAAACAGATTCAATCGGGAAAATATGAAACCTGAAGTAATTTTTTCAAAATACATGTAATAAAAAATGTTACTTGCCAGGATTTTTTTTATATTCGAAGCATTTCCGTCATATGTTGATTTCATTGTGAAAATTGATTTTCCTATGTAAATTTAACGTGGACTGAAATTAACGATGTGACTGGTTATCAAACAGAACTTGGAAGCCGACACCGTAACTTGGCAGGATAGCATTGCAATGGACTACTACGGAAACAAAAGTTGAAATTTGAAAACCACAAACAGAAAAATAATTTTATAATATTGTTAATAACGCTACATACAACAATTGTCATCTGCTGTTGCTTTTATATCTTGCCTTATTTCTCAATAAAAAACATGATTTGACAGCACTTCAGAATCATTTCCAATGGAAATGATTCTGAAGTGCTGTCAAAGCATGTTGTAAATTATTCTAAAGGGCTGTCAAAGCATGTTTTTGATGATAAAAATGGAAAATAGAAAATAAACAGCAGACGACAACAAAATTAAGATAGCGGTGTAAGGGTTAACATGTTTAATTGCCCAAACTCAGCAGCGAAATTGACATGAAACAGACAGCAACTGTGGCTTATCACGTGAACGGACAAACCAAACGCGCCATCATTAGTTTGCGATTCTGAAGGAAGAAAATCAGAATGGCTTTCCTAACAATGAAACATTTGAATCTTGTCTTCACTTTCATGTTACTAACCAGTGAATGTGAACATGTGAAAGCAGACCTGGATATCCAAGAAGTCTACTCCGTCCTTTCTTCTCGAATTGGAACGGTTAACATCGAGATGGAATTACTAAGAAATGAACTGTTAAATAACAAGGAATTGATCAAACAAATGAATGGTGAGCTGGAGGACCTAAAACAACTAGTGGGCTCCACACAGTTGACCTCCGTCGTAGAACCTGATAAAGACGACCAACACAGTGCAAACGGTCGCGAAATTAACAAGAAAATAGACACAGCAATCCAAGTCATGCATACAACACTAACGGCTGAAAAATTGTACTTGAGACATGTGGAAACAACCCTGAACCAAACAGCAAGTGGCATAGAAGAAACAGTGCATGCGGTTCAAAATACATTCGCTGATAAGTCTACTGAAATTGAAAAGTTGAAGAAAAGCTTGGAAAACCAGAATGCACAAATCCTAGAACTTGGGGACAATGTCAGCAGTGTAAAGGTAAATATTGACGATCTGAATGACACTATGAATGAACAGATACCGAGAAATCCATCTCGACCATCCGCGAAGTGCTGAGAAGTCTTCAACAAGGACATGAAACAAAGTCAATGGAGCAAGACAAGGTAATAGAGTCGCTGTCCGAACAATTACACACCACCAGGACTGAGCTAAGCCAGAAGGTAGACGGGATTGAAGGGTGCCAGTCCGGTGATAGCCTGGGGGTCCACACAAACCCGCACAACTCATTCCCATTCTCTACCAGAGTTATCTTCCCCCGGTCGTTCCGAAAGACACCATCCATGGTATATGGGACAAAGCTTCTAGATGTGGGAGGAGGTGTACGTTTTTTTGCAACAGTATCAGACATATCCAGTGTTGGGTTTACTATTAGAATAAATACATGGAGTGCAACTCGACTATGGGGGGTCAGAGTGAGCTGGATGGCATGTCCATAGATGTGTTGAGATGTGACCTTCAAATAAACTTACAGATCAGGGGACCATTTCACTAAACTTCATATGTACGACTAAAATGTTTGTAAGTGCAAATTTAGGATCGCCTTGAAATGTCAATTGATGGATTTACATTTATTGAGCATAGGCTGCGCTCAATAAATGTAAATCCAACTAGAAAATGTGTTCATAGAACATGGATACCCCACATATCGCTTTGATAATAAATGAGGCCAAATTCCAAGTCAAATTTCTTTTTTGGGCTTTCTGTAGAATGATGCAGGATGTTGTTACAAATGCATGTATGGAATATTAAAGCATAAACTGAGCATTAATTTCTAAGTCAGTGACCTTGACCTTTGGGGATAGCGGGCACCATGGGCTTTCTGTAGAATGATGCGGGATGTTGTTACAAATGCATGTATGGAATAAAGCAATAAATGGAGTTATTTCAGTCAGTGACATGACTGATAGCGACATTGCAATTTCTGAGATCAGTGACTGACCACTTTGGGGATAGCGGGCACCATGGGCTTTCTGTAGAATGATGTGGGATGTTGTTACAAATGCATGAATGGAATATTAAAGCATAAACGGAGCGTTAACTTTTCCAAAAACGTAAATTGCTAAGTCAGTGACCTTGACCTTTGGGGTTAGCGGGCACTATGGGCTTTCTGTAGAATGAGGCGGGATGTTGTTACAAATGCATGTATGGAATATTAAAGCTAAACTGAGCGTTAATTTTTCCAAACGCGTAAATTTCTAAGTCAGTGAGCTTGACCTTTGGGGTTAGC
The DNA here is from genome assembly GCA_029237695.1 of Conchocele bisecta. NCBI lineage: Eukaryota > Metazoa > Mollusca > Bivalvia > Lucinida > Thyasiridae > Conchocele > Conchocele bisecta. The sequence continues at coordinate 80,775,937 of CM055274.1, read as the reverse complement.
GGGCACCATGGGCTTTCTGTAGAATGATGGGCTTTCTGTAGAATGATGCAGGATGTTGTTACAAATGCATGTATGGAATATTAAAGCATAAACTGAGCGTTAATTTCTAATTCAGTGATCTTGACCTTTGGGGTTGGCGGGCACCATGGGCTTTCTGTAGAATGATGCGGGATGTTGTTACAAATGCATGAATGGAATATTAAAGCATAAACTGAGCGTTAACTTTTCCAAACACGGAAATTTCTAATTCAGTGACCTTGACCTTTGGGGTTAGCATGCACCATGGGCTTTCTGTAGAATGATGCGGGATGTTGTTACAAATGCATGTATGGAATATTAAAGCATAAACTGAGCGTTAATTTTTCCAAACGCGGAAATTTCTAAGTCAGTGACCTTGACCTTTGGGGTTAGCGGGCATCATGGGCTTTCTGTAGAATGATGGGCTTTCTGTAGAATGATGCGGGATGTTGTTACAAATGCATGTATGGAATATTAAAGCATAAACTGAGCGTTAATTTCTAAGTCAGTGACCTTGACATTTGGGTTTAGCGGGCACCATGGGCTTTCTCTAGAATGATGCTGGATGTTGTTACAAATGCATATATGGAATATTAAAGCATGAACTGAGCGTTAACTTTTCCAAACACGGAAATTTCTAATTCAGTGACCTTGACCTTTGTGGTTAGCGGGCACCATGGGCTTTCTGTAGAATGATACGGGATGTTGTTACAAATGTATGTATGGCATATTAAAAAATAAACTGAGCGTTAACTTTTCCAAACACGGAAATTTCTAAGTCAGCGACCTTGACCTTTGGGGTTTGCGGGCACCATGGGCTTTCTGTAGAATGATGCGGGATGTTGTTACAAATGCATGTATGGAATATTAAAGTATAAACTGAGCGTTAACTTTTCCAAACACGGAAATTTCTAATTCAGTGACCTTGACCTTTGGGGTTAGCAGGCACCATGGGCTTTCTGTAGAATGATGCGGGATGTTGTTACAAATGCATGTATGGAATATTAAAGCATAAACTGAGCGTTAATTTTTCCAAACGCGGAAATTTCTAAGTCAGTGACCTTGACCTTTGGGGTTAGCGGGCATCATGGGCTTTCTGTAGAATGATGGGCTTTCTGTAGAATGATGCGGGATGTTGTTACAAATGCATGTATGGAATATTAAAGCATAAACTGAGCATTAATTTCTAAGTCAGTGACCTTGACATTTGGGTTTAGCGGGCACCATGGGCTTTCTCTAGAATGATGCTGGATGTTGTTACAAATGCATATATGGAATATTAAAGCATGAACTGAGCGTTAACTTTTCCAAACACGGAAATTTCTAATTCAGTGACCTTGACCTTTGGGGTTAGCGGGCACCATGGGCTTTCTGTAGAATGATACGGGATGTTGTTACAAATGTATGTATGGCATATTAAAGCATAAACTGATCGTTAACTTTTCCAAACACGGAAATTTCTAAGTCAGCGACCTTGCCCTTTGGGGTTTGCGGGCACCATGGGCTTTCTGTAGAATGATGCGGGATGTTGTTACAAATGCATGTATGGAATATTAAAGCATAAACTGAGCGTTAACTTTTCCAAACACGGAAATTTCTAATTCAGTGACCTTGACATTTGGGGTTAGCAGGCACCATGGGCTTTCTGTAGAATGATGCGGGATGTTGTTACAAATGCATGTATGGAATATTAAAGCATAAATTGAGCGTTAACTTTTCCAAATACGGAAATTTCTAAGTCAGTGACCTTGACCTTTGGGGTTAGCGGGCACCATGGGCTTTCTGTAGAATGATGCGGGATGTTGTTACAAATGCATGTATGGAATATTAAAGCATAAACTGAGCGTTAACTTTTCCAAACACGAAAATTTCTAAGTCAGCGACCTTGACCTTTGGGGTTTGCGGGCACCATGGGCTTTCTATAGAATGATGCGGGATGTTGTTACAAATGCATGTATGGAATATTAAAGCATTCCATTGAGGGAAACAGAAGTTACAATGAATTAACCTGAGCGTTAAGTTTTAGAAACAGAGCTAAACGCAAAACTTAACGTTGAATGCATGTGAAAAGTAGGTCAATGAACCATGAAAACTAGGTCAAGGTCACATGGGCTCCCTCTGTGTGAGATGGTTACACCACAGTGTTGATGTATACCGAAGCATTCCATCAAGGGAAACAGAAGTTATAATACATTAAACCGAGCGTTAACTTTTCCAAACACGGAAATTTCTAAGTCAGTGACCTTGACCTTTGGGGTTAGTGGGCACAATGGGATTTCTGTAGAATGATGTGAGATGTTGTTACAAATGCATGTATGGAATATTAAACCATTCCATTGAGGGAAACAGAAGTTACAATGAATTAACCTGAGCGTTAAGTTTTAGAAACAGAGCTAAACGCAAAAACTTAACGTTGAATGCATGTGAAAAGTAGGTCAATGAACCATGAAAAGTAGGTGAAGGTCACATGCGTTCCCTCTGTGTGAGATGGTTACACCACAGTGTTGATGTATACCAAGTATGGAGGTCGTAGGAGTTATAGTTTTCTGGAAACTGAGCTAAACGCAAAAACTTAACGTGAAATGTTGACGCCGTCGCAGCCGCCGACGCCGACGGAAAACTATGCCTATGTCCCGCTTCTGCTAAAGCAGGCGGGACAAAAAATAGGTTTTGACAGCTCATGAGAATCGTCTCCACTGGAGACGATTCTCATGTGCTGTCAAAACCAGTTTTTGTAGAGAAATATTGAAAATAAAACATTTGCAGCAGACGGTAACATTTAATTCAGCATAGTAAGGGTTAAAGCAATCCTTCCAAGTTATGTTGAAGGCCCTACACTGCTCATTATATTGTATAGAGTTCTAAGTACATGTTAGATGTTGACGTTATTAACAAATTGCATGCTGGGAAACATGCATCATGAACTCAAGTACACAAGATGGCGACCGCCATGTGAATATGCATGTCATAGTTATTTGTGTGATGGAATGTTTCATTGGCGATCTTTTGTGATTGTAAATATTTTTTAAAGATTGTGTAATAATAGAAACGGTAAGCGAGTTTAAAATTGGAAAATTGTTGATTGCGTAGCTGTTTACACATTGAGTTTGCTTATGTTCACGAACTTCGGACACGCAAGGGTATAGTTGACATAACACACCTGAACTATCTATTGAATGGCTAAATGATGACCTCAAATATACGACAGTCGGATATGACGTGGACTTACTTGACCAACGGGACGTCGCTAGAGTTTGGCGAATGTGTTATAGGGTTACAGAACAGAACTTTCAGCAGTAACGTCAGTAAATGGAGTCGTTTGCCGATAGCTTCGCTGATCCTCAACGCAAACTTCACGTTGTGACGGGTCGAGCAGAACCATATCAGACCTATAATCAGAAATAAATAAGGCGTCAAGCAAAACCAAATCAGACCTATAATCGGAAACAATCGAGTCTTTCTGGCAAAAAAAAATTCTGACTAAACCTTTCACCCCTAAATATAACAAGGTCTGTTCCATGTTAATTTTGAATTATTCCATTAATGAAACAAGTTGCCACAATATACACCGTCAGAGTCATAGTCAGTCAAGAAGGGGAGAATACAGCATTGTCTTTCCTGCATGTTTTCCGAATTTGGTTAAGATCTGTCAAGTGGAACTGGAGTTACTGCAAATACAAGCTGTGCCCATCCCGTACATAAAGCATCTCATCTTCTTCAAACAGGCGGGAAAAAAAGGGCTATTGTTTCCTAATTTTAAACATAATTACAAACACTGCAGATATTGATGAGACGGATCCAGAGCTCCAGATAAGGTGCTTATTGGCGTATTTTACGCACTTATTTTAGCAGAATACACACACATTGATTATCAAAATTCGGAGTACAAAATACTCACAGCAATGTGAAAATACGCATTGATTTTCAAATTGAGTAGTGAAAATACTGTAATAAAGTTGAAAATTAACTTTATAGTTGAACTGCAAAAAGCAAACAGTGTTTACTTTTTGCAGCTCAAATAAGTGAATTTTTAAATTTGTTTTATTTTTTTATCATTTGTTCTCTATTTAATAAGGAAGAAAATCAATAATACATTTGTAAAAGTAAAATATGCATTGAATGTGAAATCCAGGGGTGTAATACTCTTTTAGATACAAAACTTATCAGTAGCATATTTCACCAACATTGCAAAGTATACTTATCCAGCAAAGTATACTTTGAGGGAGAAATTTTCAATTTTAGGATAAATTTATTAATTTTTATTATACTGAATTTATTACATTATCACAGCCATTTTGGCTGTGATAATGTAATAACTTCAGTATAATAATTCTGCATACTTTTGATCATCAAATATATGCAGTGGTTAGTTAGAAAAATAAATGATTACTCCCTCAAAGTATACTTTGCTAGATAAGTATACTTTGCAATTTTGATGAAATCGGCTACTGGAGCTCTGGGATCATTACGAGCGGGATAGAAATAATATGAAAGTATTTTGTCATGCCGAGGGTGGGGATTGAAGAAACAGCAAATAAAGACATACCCAAGAATCCATACTGAAGGAAGAAGAGCCCAAAACCAACCCCGATCCCGATCTGCCAGATGGAAGTGAAGGCCAGTGTGGACCCGATCAACGAGTTAATGATCAGCAGGAATATGAACAGGGTCCACGAGAACGAGAATTCCTCCGTCATGTTGGATTTTGTGAATGCCTTCATCTCATCTGGAAGGGAATTGTACATCGTATATATAATTTGTAAACTAAACAAGATTTTATGAGAATATGCCCGGGTACAAGCTTTTAAAAGCCCAACAGCAATTGTTGATTAAATTTGATTTCCATTTTAGGCCGGGCTAACGTGTCAAATTCCATATATTACATGTTGTGATGGGGGTAAATCAGAACTAAATTTATACAGAAAACTTAGACCAACTCCCCAAAAGTAATATGATTAGTACTAATCTTATACTTCTATAATGCGTATAACTGGATTCAAATCTCACACCGGAAAGCCAAAAATGTAACCGAGGATCACACCAAGGATATTGGGATTCAGGTAAGGAAGAATCCCACCATTAAATGTACCATTTGCATGCTCCCAGCCAACCGCCCAACAACACTTGTTGAAGGCCATCTGTGTACGCCAATGCTAACATGCATTTTTATGATGAATCACTTAACCCATAAAAAGCGGGAACAGAAAATGTTCGTCTGCTGTCGTGTCATATTTTCTCTTTTTTCTCTCAAGAAAAACATGGTTTGACAGCACTTTATAATCATTTCCAATGGAAATGATTCTAACATGCTGCCAAACCATGTTTTTGTTGAGAAAACTGGAAATTAAAACATAAACAGCAGACGACAAAATTTAATTCAGCATTGTAGGGTTAAACGTCAAAATATCAATATGGTGGAAAGCTGAACGTCACTCGTTTATGGCTTTTAGTGAAGACACTGATTAACATGGTCATATGAACAGGATTCACGCGAATGAAAATCCTTCGTCATGTTAGATTTTGTGAATGCCTTCATCTCGCCTGGAAAGGAATTTATTTATAGAGGATGTCAAATGAGTTTCCATTTGATACGAGATTTATGAAACAAGTCAAAAAAGATTTATACACTGACGTTTTATGAAGTCTCATTTGCATATGGAAATAGCCTGATACCACCGCGAGTCACTATCAGTAAAATAAATATTACTAAATGATTATATCTGTATAGTGGGCATTTGTAATGTTTAGAACTGGTGGAATAGTGGCACAATTATACACTTATTTAATTCCTATAAAGAACAGTTTGTGCCTACTGAGTGGGCATGTACCTTTAATACACAGTGAAAACCTATTTTATGCAATCAATCTGTGCCATGAAGTAGCTTTGATGCAAATAGGAAGTTATTTATCTTTATTGGGGAGGGGGGAGGTGTTAGGAGTTTCAATGGGATTTGTGAGGACAACTGATTTGCAAATGGAAAGCTGTACATATCTTTTTACATATCTTACTTAACCCTTAGACCACTACACACAACAATTGTCGTTTGTTGTTGCTTTTATATATTGCCTTATTTCTCAATAAAAAACATGGTTTGACAGCACTTCAGAATCATTTCCAATGGAAATGATTCTGAAGTGCTGTCAAAGCATGTTGTAAATTATTCTAAAGTGCTATCAAAGCATGTTTTTGTTGATAAAAATGGTAGAAAATAAACAGCAGACGACAAAAAAGATAGCGGTGTAACGGTTAAGGCTGCTGACATGCATGTATATGTTTCAACCACCATTTGAAACGTCTTATAATATACTACAGCAGGGCTTCTAAAATTTTCAGTTTTCCGGTTCTGAACCGATTTTTGAACTCTCAGAAAAATTGAGTCGGCTGCTATTTCACTATAACCCTTGTAAATTTACCGGTTTTGTCCACCAAGTAATTTAGGACACATATCCGCGGGCCATATCCGTGTTAAACCAGTGTGCAGCTCGCTGTGTATTCAGTTTCCCCAAGTATCGATTTTTCTTAACACACACGTGGTACAGGTGTATAGCAGATTAGTGACTTAAATAGACTGGCTTCAGCGTAAAGATACAAGAGTTCCTCGACTCGCCATTTCTGATGATGTTAAAATAAAACAAGAAATGCGTCTGTCGAACGCGGATGCCACCTGCAGCATATTTGAGAAACTGTGACAAATTGGTTAACCGAAAAGTGTGACGGACGGACAGACGGACGTTCCAACATTTTGGGTTTATGGGGTATTTCCATTGTTTGAACAACAATGAAAAAGCGCCTAAACAACAATAGAGTTTATGAGGTGACGTAATATTACAAAGAAATCTTTTGTTCCTAACCACGCCCCTAAGCTCTCAAACCCCCGGACGTTGGCCCGGACAGACGGACGGACGGACGGACGGACGACGGACGGACGTTCTTACTTTCAGGTAACTATGTGGCTTATCGCATGTTAAATATTAGCCACATAAAACCACTTTTAGCCACATAAAACGATATCTTAGGTGGCTAATTGTAACCAACCCTATCCTTTAACAAGTCCATAACCCTGTGGGGCTAGCCACATAAGTACCTGAATGTCTGCCCGGACGGACACGGACGGACGGACAGACGGACGGACGGACGGACGTTCTTACAGTACTATACTTATGTGGCTTATCACATGTTAAATATTAGCCACATAAAACGATTTTTAGCCACATAAAAGGATTTTTTAGGTGGCTAATTGTAACCAACCCTATCCTTTACTAAGTCCATAACCCTGTGGGGCTAGCCACATAAGTACCCTAATGTGTGCCCGGACGGCGGACGGACGGACGGGACGGACGGACTGACGGACGTTCTTACAGTACTATACTTATGTGGCTTATCACATGTTAAATATTAGCCACATAAAACGATTTTTAGCCATATAAAACGATTTTTTAGGTGGCTAATTGTAACCAACCCTATCCTTTACCAAGTCCATAACCCTGTGGGGCTAGCCACATAAGTACCCTAATATGTGCCCGGACGGACGGACGGACGGACGGACGGACGGACGTTCAGACGGACGGACGGACGGACGGACGGACGTTCTTACAGTACTACATGTATACTTATGTGGCTTATCACATGTTAAATATTAGCCACATAAAACGATTTTTAGCCACATAAAAGGATTTTTTAGGTGGCTAATTGTAACCAACCCTATCCTTTACCAAGTCCATAACCCTGTGGGGTTAGCCACATAAGTACCCTAATGTGTGCCCGGACGGACGGACGGACGGACGGACGGACGGACGTTCTTACAAATGGATACTTATGTGGCTTATCACATGTTAAATATTAGCCACATAAAACGATTTTTAGCCACATAAAAGGATTTTTTAGGTGGCTAATTGTAACCAACCCTATCCTTTACTAAGTCCATAACCCTGGGGGCTAGCCACATAAGTACCCTAATGTGTGCCCGGACGGACGGACGTTCAAACATTTGGGAGTTATGAGCTTTTTGTTCTTTAAAAGATCAAAGGATTAGCTCCTAAAGATCAATGGAATTAGGAGCTTACCGACTATAACAAAGGAATCCATTGTTACTAACCCTTACCCTAAGCTCCTAAACCCCCGATGTTGGCCCGGACGGACGGACGGACGGACGTTCTTACAGTACTATACATGTACTTATGTGGCTTATCACATGTTAAATATTAGCCACATAAAACGATTTTTAGCCACATAAAAGGATTTTTTAGGTGGCTAATTGTAACCAACCCTATCCTTTACTAAGTCCATAACCCTGTGGGGCTAGCCACATAAGTACCCTAATGTGTGCCCACGGACGGACGGACGGACGGACGGACGGACGGACATTCTTACAGTACTATACATACTTATGTGGCTTATCACATGTGAAATATTAGCCACATAAAACGATTTTTAGCCACATAAAATAATTTTTTAGGTGGCTAATTGTAACCAACCCTATCCTTTACTAAGTCCATAACCCTGTGGGGCTAGCCACATAAGTACCCTAATGTGTGCCCGGATGGACGGACGGACGGACGGACAGACGGACGGACGTTCTTACAGTACTATACTTATGTGGCTTATCACATGTTAAATATTAGCCACATAAAACAATTTTTAGCCACATAAAAGGATTTTTTAGGTGGCTAATTGTAACCAACCCTATCCTTTACCAAGTCCATAACCCTGTGGGGCTAGCCACATAAGTAGCCTAATGTGTGCCCGGACGGACGGACGGACGGACAGACAGACGGACGGTCCAAACACTATATGCCACCCGTTTCTTCGAAACCCGGTGGCATAATAAAGAAACCATGCACTGTGTTTATCTGTGTTCGTAATATTTAACCCCAAGTAACTGACACGGACTATCGGCCCGGGCTATTCCATATTAAGTTAGGAACTGTCACATTACGCTGTATTAGGGGTCATGTTTGTGTATATAAAATATACATGTACGTAGGAATGTCGCAGATCCTGATGAGCCGGCTCACGTGATCTACAATTCGCAAACATTTTGATAAACGACAAGGTACGTCTGTCGTGTTAAAAGCGTGACTCATTAGGGATCAGGGATTAGGGATCAATTGAAGTGCTAAATCACACCGCCGATGTACTTTGAATTCGATCTGAGGGTTAAAGAAACACCGAATGTTAATTCAATTGTATAGGCCGACAATTAATTTTGAAGTCGGTGTGAACAGTCATAATAGCATAATTAGCAATGAATTACGAGTGGGTATATAACACATTTTTTTTCTATGATGTCCGTCAGGCCCGTAGCCAGGACAAGGCAGACGAGGCAGTCGATTTTTTTTTTTTATATATTTAATGCCGTATCCGGTATTATCCAAGTGCCGGGAAATCGCGTCTATGACGATCTAGATTTCAAAATTTTCTTGGGGGAGGACCCCAGACCCCCCCGCATTAGCACTTGTTTACAATATTTTTTTCGCCTCGTCTCATTTTTAGGTCTGGCTATTTAGGTCTGGCTACGGCCCTGTCCGTCATTCGATTATTATTGAAATGGCACAAAGAACTATTTTGTCGTTATTCACAAAGACAACTTACCGGCTTGGCAACCCGGCAGAGAGGAATAAATATAAAACGAAACAAGACACAGACTTGTAAAATTTTAATTTATTTTAGTCTACATAAAATTTACCTGCAATCAATCAGCATCACGATTCGTCTCTGTCGTTTCGCATTTTTTCCGTCTTTGCGCTATTTATGCACACCACGTGACCCGGTGCATACACAATTTTGTCCACTTTTGTTGTTTATAAACACGATTTATTTATCCCCAATACATCATTTATCCCATTATTTCTAGTACTTTGTTTGAACTTCGAAATTTCAGTTAAAGTTTTTAATAGAGGGGTGGGGGGGGGGGGGGGGGGTCTGCTCCGACAATGGCCGACAATGGCCGACAGTGTTACGTCTGGACTCTGGACCGATTGGCATTCTGAAATTTTAGAAGCCCTGTACTACAGTAAAGTTCCATGTTACGACCACCGCTAATGAGACCGCCCCACTATTACGACCACTTTTTCAAAGAACCATTATTTTTACTATATAATTGCATGGGTCGCAGGTTCCGATTCTACGACCACCCCACTATTCAGTAATACAACCACCTATGGCAGTCCCGATGTGTCAAAATGTGTTGTTTTTAGGCCCGTTATAACGACCACCTTCGGCGGTCCTGTCAAAATTTGTTTGTCTTTACGCTCGCCAATTCGACTACACACGTGGATAAAATTAGCGTGAAAGTTTTACGACAATACACAAACCGATTTATGACACCCAATAAACAAACGCCAAACTTGACAATTTCAACAGATTAATTAGTGCATTTAATTGGTATTTTAAAGAACTGTGTGCCGATATTGCACTGGCTAATTAAGATTAAGAAGTGTTTGATATTGGTGACTGAAATTAGTCCAATCGATTAGCGTGCGATTAAAGTCGACCGGTGTCAATTATTCTTCGCTAATTATCGGGTTCTTCGTGTGGGTAAGTACTCGGACAATAAAAAAATTGTCAATTAATTTGCGACGGTCATGGGGAAAACAGGGTTACTGACATTTGTGAGCGGTCTTCAGGGGATCTGCTGATGCAAACCGATCTGCATACTGCATACCATTCAGGATCTACATTTTTTTGTGACGAACATAACAACCACATAACTGATCAGCGAACAGGACAGCCCCTGATTATATGGATTACATGGCACATAATTATGTCCAAGCTGATATTGGTCTACACAGGTTGCAAATGTCTCATCTGGCGGCCCGTATAGTGTACAGTATAACATGATAAATATATGAATAAACATATATCAATTATGAATTTTCTTAATACATATATTAAATTATACACTGTATTGTGTCCATATTTTATTCCATGACCATATTAAGGACCAGTAGCCCATGGTCGTATTAAGATGTCTTTTACTGAGGTCCGCTAATAAGACTACTTTTCTTCAGTCCCACAAGTGGTCTTAATAGCGGACTTTACTGTACTACATGAAATAGCTTTGATGCAAATAGGAAGTTCATTCCAATGCCGAGATAAAGAAATTAATCAAAATCCATCGTCTATACCCACTTTTGAGTTTGCCAATGAGGAATGACTTGCCGCTGCCCCACTTGGCGTAGAGCCCCACTGTGATTGGTGTGTTCAAGGTTGGGTCACTGAGAATATCGGCCAATGAGCTGCTGTAGATCTCGTAACCCAGTAAGTTCTCGCTGTCACTCGTGTTCAACTTCCCTGAAATTCAAATTAGGCATGTGATAAAACTTTCCGAATATGTACTCCATGTTCATGCTCAAAATGAAGAAGTTTCATTGGTCGAGGCTGAGCTGTGCTCAGTCTCGGCCAATCAAACTGCTTGATTGTGTGTGTAACTTTCAAGAACGTAAGCAAAATTGTGGAAAACACTCAAGTTTTACTCTCCTGGGTATGAAATTCAGCGAAAGTATCTATTGTTACCACTCAGTAGAACCGTCTCGTTGAGACGGTTTAACTGGGCGGTAACAACATATACTTTCAGTGGCGTAGCCAGGCATACGCACGTACGCACGTACGCACGTGCGTACAAGAAAAAATAAAATAATTTAAAAAAGGCCTATTTTTCGAAATATGCAATAAAATCTTGGGGGTGGTGGGGGGGGGGGGGGGGGAGTTGCTATTGAGTCTGGAACAGAACGCATTTTGTATCAAATGTACATGTCGATTACAAACAAATGGTGCCGTAAATAATGCAAGAAAACGCATTAGATAGGATCTCCGTTTCAAAAAAAATCCTCCGGTCCCCCGAGCACTCTCCCTCACTTTGCTAGGTCGACGAGTGAGCCATGCTCACCCAATGTTCTACCATTTGATATGTGTGCGTATCAGAAATTTGTCCCTGGCTATGCCCCTGACTTTCATTGAGAAATAAAGAAAATAGTATTTAAACATACGGTGTCCGTGTATCTGTGTAAGAATCCCCTTCTGGTGGTAGGCGTCGATACTGTATGGGGTTTCCCCGGATTTGTTGGGGCGGTACAGGAGTCGACTGTTACGTGGGTTACGCAGTAGAAGCTCCGTGATTCGCTTGCTTCTTGCTCGGAGGGACACGTGTAGAGCACTATCACCTTTCTGGAATAATGATGGAATATTGTGCAGGGGTCAACGCTTGCAGTGTCTTGGGATCCCTAGGACCCCAGGGGCCCGTTTCACTAAACCTCGTAGGACTAAAATGTTCGCTAAGTGCAAATTTAGGATCGTCTGGAAATCTTGATTGATGGATTTACATTTATTGAGCATAGGCTGCAAGAAAACATTGTTAATGTGAAATTTACAGACCAAATAATTTTGCACTTACAAACATTTTAGTCGTACGTGGTTTAGTGAAACGGGCCCGTTTTGTAGGAAGAATCCCTGAACTTTCAAGAAAATCCCAGTCACCATAATGTAAAAATCGGGATGTACATGCTGCGGAATCCAGGACTCAAAAGTGAGTGTCAAACCCTGTTGTGAGATATTGTTATTATGATGGAAACTTGCAGATGGACTAAGATGGTACTTGCTACATATAAGGCGGAGGTAAGAAATACATGGCATACTGTTTTCGACAACATTTGTACAATAAGAACATTATCACATTTCTGGAACAATGATGAGAATTATTATTAGTATTATGATGACATGAAGTTTAGAGATGGACGAAGATAAAACTTGCTGAATATAATACTTAGGTCTGAAACACATGGTTTACTGTTACGAAATACCTTTCTACAACAGGATATACTGTTATGAGATATGTTATAGAAAACTGAAGATGAATCCCAAAATCAGAACGGAATATTTACATAAAAATTATAATTATTCATATTACTCATATTCATAATCATATTACTAATATAAGGGATATAACCAGATTCAACTCTCACATACAAGAAAGCCGAAGTCGTACATGAAGGGCAAACCAGGTCTCGCGTCAGGATCCCGATTTTTAATTTACCCATCGCATGCTCCCACCTGCCACCCACTTAACCCGAAAGACCTATGGGATGGAAAGCATTATTTTCATGCCACAAACTCCAGATTAAAATCCAATGCTCGGTCCGTAGACCGCAAACCCAGCCCTGTAAAGGTTTATCAAGCAGGACCGCAATTAATATTGTACCTTGTCCATGACGTTGACCTTCGCCCCTTTGTCCAGCAACATTCGGACTCCCAGCTCATACCTGTTCCTCACAGCTCGCAACAATGGCGTGTCCCCGTCCTACAAGACAACAGTGACCCTTTGAACCCGAAAGCCCGCTAAATCGGTTTATGCAAACAGTGCAGATCCAGATGAGCCGGCTCGTAACGAGCCGTCTCATCAGGATCTGCAATATTTGAAAGTAATTTTCATATTTTTGAGAACAACAAATACCCCCTTTTTATAAATGGAATAGTCCGAAAATCATTTTGCGATGATTGGATTGGTTGCAAAATTAACATATCGCAGCCCATTCCAGTTACTTAGGGGTGAAAGGGTTAAGGATGGGACCTCGGTTACAATTCTCATCCGAAAGACGAGTGGAACACTGAAATTATTTTTCTTCCCTCGTGCAGGGATTGAACCTACAGGTCGCAACCAAATGTTCCATTTCTAGTATAAATGGCCACTATACCTTAGTTGATATCTCCACGTCGGGGCCATTGTCCAGTAACAGTTTGACGATCGCGGTGTGGCCTTTTTCTACCGCCCAATATAGGGCCGTCTTCTTCTCCTGGAAATATATACCTTATATATTACAAGCTACCCAGTGATTTACAGTGATTCTGGTAGGATATATTTCCCTGAAGGAAATATTTCCTCCTAGACATTCGCGAGATGTAATTGACATCACGTTTTGACGTCATTGCCGGCGAAGAAACAATTCATACGCTGACGGCAAAATTGTCAATTTTGACAACGTTATAAGCTGGTCTAAGAGCAAATTTCACATTTTTCGAAGTGCATGTAATATACAATTTATTCCACTACCATTTTGAAAAACCAAATGTATTTCTCTTTACATCTGTAAAGCTGACAAAGAAACTTGTGCTCCATTTCTTTATCAGATTTCAAATAAATCTGGTACCGTATTTAGCTGTGTATTGCACGCACTGGTGTACAACGCGCATCTATATTTTGGGGGGAAAAATCAGGGAAAAAATTGTTCGCGTCTATAGCGCGCAACAAAAGAAAAAATTGGCGTAAATTCCGTCAAGAGTATAAGAAAATTGCATTCCGAGTTCACATCCACAATGCTGAACGAGTGCTGTTAGGCTCTCTCGAAGAGAAAAAGATCGCCAAAGGTCAGCTTTATGGCATAAATTAGACTTTATATTGTCTAAAAGTATGTTATATTTATTGTTATTTACTCATTAATATGCTTAATAAAAATTTAAGATGCATGTAATAAACATATTGAACCTACTTACAAAGAAATTTGTTGTATATAATTCCACCATATTTGCCATTCGTGTATATACATAATTACCCGTAATCGCAAACACACAGCAGCCATGTGTAAACTTCTTCCCCAAGGCGATAATAACTCCTGCTAGTGACCTGCACATGAGAAATGGGCCATAAACAATTTCCCCCAGCCAAATATTGACACTGTGGACCACCGTGGATATACGTAGGTACAGATAGTGCGTAATCACTGTTTATTGATTAGGTTTAACAATATACATAGGTACTACTTGAATACACGACATTCCAGCATAGCCCCATATCAGTGTATGTGCAGATGAATCAGGGGCTATGCTGGTCGCACATGTCATAAGGTATTGATGCGTGAATACTTGTCAATACTTTACAAAAATAGTAACACAGTCAGTCGGCACCTAGCAACGAAAAACGACCATTACCGAGTGTTACCGAGTGCGATCTGAATGTGCGCGACGCTTGATTTAGCATCTAAAATCTTACATCAAGCGCTTATGGGATTGAGATCTGTTCTCATTAATTATTCACAGGATGGCAGACGTGTGACGTCACTTTGAAAATGTACAACCAAACAATACCCGACAGGCAACATTTGACCGATATGAGATCGGTACACCAGCGTAAATACAGAAAACATGTAAATTTCCTCTAATACACGTAGCCTCTTATGTTACGAGCCTGGCTATATTAAATCCCAAAAGATACCAATTTACCATCAATCTATACTTACCGCACCCATTCACATTGATCGATTCCTTTTCTCTTGTTTCACACTATGCGTATTTCAACGTCATAGCAGACACCTGTCAAAATTGATATTTCCGTTTCCGGGCTTGTTTTGTTTGCGTAAAACTGGCAGAAATCAGTTGGAAAAAATGTTTGAAATTTATGTTCCTACTTATAACGCGCAAGGTGACTTCTGGATTAAAAATGGGGCTGAAAAAATGCGCGCAATACACGGCTAAATACGGTATTTCAAAATGGTAGTGGAATAAACTATATTGCAGACGAGTGTCAAAGGTCACAATATACACCCGATGAGGCATGGCCAGTACATAAGGGGAAATTTTTTCTTCCTCTTCCCATACTAAATATGCATGCCAAAAGATCTGTCAAGTAGAACTTGAGTTAACCCTTTCACCCCAAAGTAACTGGTCAGGATTTTGATATATTAATTTCCAGACCGATCCAATCGTCACAAAAATGATTTTCCGACTAGTCCATTTATGAAAAGGGGGTGTTTTTGTTCCCAAAAATGTGAACATTACTTGCAAAAAGTGCAGATCCTGATGAGACGGCTCGTCACGAGCCGGCTCATCTGGATCTACACTATTTGCCAATACCCCTATACAGGCCTGTGAAGTTGAAATAGTTAATCAGAGTTCCAGTCAATCGGACTTAAAAAACTCTTAGCTCAAATCGGACTCATAAATGCATGGCCAATGACGTGATAAAAAAAAAGAATTCATATCAATTACGGAAGACTATTGCGCATTTGCCGTGAACATTTAATTAACTTTCTTTATCATTCACAAAAAATATTGTTTAAAATATATTTCATGCGATATTGCACCTCTTCTTACATACAAAATCACCTGGCTTGTTTAAATTTATTCCCTCCCACTTACGTTGCCTTCGACGTCAACATCCGCGTATCGGTTCAACAAGGCACGGACCACATCACAGTAACCTCCCTTTACGGCATGGATCAGAATCGTGTCTCCCACCTACAACAGTCGTAACACAATGTTTACCAGTGGTGGATATATATTTCTTACATTTCAACCAGTAGTTGACACAAATACAATGTGTATAGTGGTGAATTACACCACTCGGATCTGCAGAGCGACAGTAGTTACACCACTCACATGTTTCCCAAATACGAGAATTGACAGCAGTAACGTAAGGACTCTAGAAATCACACAAGTTGTCTTTACTATGACCTGATTCTTTTCCACATAACTATAAGTCATATTTAACACTTGATTCAATTTGTTTTTATAAAATATCATCTGTGGAAAGTGATAATTATTTTTATTCCAGCTGATTATAGTGAAATAATGCAGTCCTGATTTTGGCTGTGATAATGTAATAAATTCAGTATAATAATTCTGCATACTTTCAATCATCAAATATATGCAGTCATTAGTCCTATATGAAATAATGCATTTCGTAAAAAATAAATGATTACTCCCTCAAAGTACACTTTGCTAGATAAATATGCTTTGCAATGTTGGTGAAATCGGCTACTGGTATCACTGGTCACAAACTCAATAACCAATTTTAATAACCAACGTCCAAATTCGAGATCGGATCGATTTTATGCAAATGAGCATATGTGGGTCGCAGCACATATTTTGTGGGTTGAACTTTTTAAAAACACGGGTCTTACGCCATAAACTAGTTCCAACAGCTTGATCGCCCTTTTTAGTGTGATAAATGTTTTGTTTATTTTTTTGTGTGCTAAATGTATGTTATTGCAAATGTTTCTGTGGTCTAAGGGTGCGACGATTAACCGCCGTACTCGATTATTCACGATTCGTAACTTCATGGTTCGGTGCACGAATATAATCTGTTTCGGTTTCCATTCTCATGTTGTAGTTGCTGTGAAATTACCGCGCTTGTTTTTCGCAAAACGTTTTCCACTCTAGATTAATTATTAGTCTATGTGTCATCCACAAACACATACTGTGAAGAATTTCAGGACATTCAATCCTTTGATAAAAAATAGGTCACACATAACTTTTTGTTGTTGCGCGACTGACACATTTAACTTACCCTGTCAGCGATATTCACGTAGGCGTCTTTGGCAAGTAGTTCTTGAACAATGTCTTCATAACCTTCTTTGGCAGCAACAGTTAATGCAGTGAAACCATCCTGAAACAATGTCACAAATTCATTTATTTCACTAAATACACGCACACTGGAACCTCTGTAAACTAGACACCCTGTGAGGTCCCCAGGGTGTCCGGTTTACAGAAGTTCCACTGTAATTCAAACATTTGGAAACTTGAACAAAGATTTTCGAGGTTTGCAATCATGAACAGACATGACCCCACCTGAGAAAAATGATAGAGAAATCCATCAATAGTATTAGTCGACACATTCAGGTTTTCTTGCTAAAAAAAGTTTAACCCTTAGACCGCTACACACAACAATTGTCGTCTGCTGTTGCTTTTATATCTTGCCTTTATATTTCTCAATAAAAACATGTTTGGCAGCATTTCAGAATCATTTCCAATGGAAATGATTCTAAAGTGCTGTCAAACCATGTTGTAAATTATTCTAAAGTGCGGTCAAAGCATGTTTTTGATGATAAAAATGTAAAATAGAAAATAAACAGCAGACGACAACAAAATTAAGATAGCGGTGTACAGGTTAATCTTTATTTATGTTACAACCTTCACAAACAAGGGCGAGAGCACTTATACAAATGCTTGTGTTAGCACACATGGGGCGTAACAGTGGTCCTTAATGTGGGAGGAAACCCGAGTACCCGGATGAAACACACTTGTTCTATCTGGCTTTCACGTTGTCTGGTATAGGGAGTTTCTACTGTGTAATAGGATAATGTAAACAATAATAATAATAATGGTATAGCGCTATGAAAACATTCTAATGACCGACGTTTGTTCTGAGGAATCAACAATATTCGTTATGTTATAGTGAACCAGTAAATGTTTGTGGTAAAAATATGATTTCTTTATTATGATAATTGTGTTTTTATGAAGAAAAAAATCCTTTAAAATTTCATATAAATACTACCGGTGTAACAGGAAATCTTCCCCCCCTGAAAATGTTCCCCCCCGGGGGGGAAGATTTTCAGGGTTCATCCTAGGAAATCTCCCCCCCCGCCTGAAAATCTTCCCCCCCACCTATTTACATACAAATTTTGCTATATCCATATATTAAACAATTCTGAAATATTTTATGTATGTATTTATAAAATACGATCAATATATATTAAAAGGTTCGGTTTTATTCACACAAGGTAAAAAATAAATAGATTGTTTGACATATAGAGAAACTGATGTTTTCCAAAATACATGTCTGATGTTGTCAATGGACATGTACAAATGATCAAGTGAATGTATAAAATAGATTGGGGCAGTAATACTAAAAGGCATATTGTATCCATATTCAAATGTACATATGTACATATATGTAGGTGGGAATATAATTGTCTCCATAATTGTATCTCCCTGACAAAAATATACTATGGATTTGGTGTAGTCACACATACAAATCTTGACTGGGGGGGGGGGGGGAAATTTCAAATCTCCCCCCACCCGACATATTTATATCATTCATCTACACCAGTACTTACAATATCATGAGGGTATTTCTAGAAACTCTTCCCCCCACCCGACATTATTTGATCTTCCTACACAAGTACTTACAATATCATGAGGGGGGGAGGTATTTCCTAGGAAATCTTCCCCCCACCCGACATTATTTGATCTTCCATACAACAAGTACTTACAATATCATGAGGGGGGGGGGGGGGGGGGGGGTAGTATCCTAGGAAATCTTCCCCCCCACCCTAACATTATTTGATCTTCCATACACAAGTACTACAATATCATGACGGGTGGGGGGGGTAGGATTTCCTAGGAAATCTTCCCCCCCACCCAACATTACTTTTTATCTTCCATACACAGTACATACTATCATATGTGGGGAGGATTTCCTATTTCCCCCCCACCACAATTATTTGATCTTCCTACACAAGTACTACAATGATCTGTGGGGGGGGATTTCCTAGGAAATTTCCCCCCCACCCACATTATTTTATCTTCCACACAAGTACACAATTTTATTACTGGGGGGGGATTTCCTAGGAAATCTTCCCCCCCACCCACAATTATTTATCTTCCATACACCAGTACTTACAATATGATGAGGATTTCCTAGGAAATCTTCCCCCCCACCCGACATTATTTGATCTTCCATACACAAGTACTTACAATATCATGTGGGGGGGGGGGGAGGATTTCCTAGGAAATATTCCACCCCCACCCAACATTATTTTATCTTCCATACACAAGTACATACAATATCAGTGGGGGGGGGGAGGATTTCCTAGGAAATATTCCCCCCCACCCAACAATTATTTTTTATCTTCCATACACAAACATACAATTTTATTGGAGGGTGGGGGGGGGGGAGGAATTTCCTAGGAAATCTTCCCCCCCACCCGACATTATTTGATCTTCCATACACCAGTACTTACAATATCATGAGGGGGGGGGGGGAGGATTTCTAGGAAATCTTCACACCCGACATTATTTGATCTTCCATTAACAACAACGTACATTACTATATCCATGGGGGGGGGGGGGGGTTGGGGGGGGGGGTGGGGCAGGATTTCCTAGGAAATATTCCCCCCACCCAAACATTATTTTGATCTTACCATCCCCCCCACAATGTACATTACTATATCATGACGGTGGGGGGGGAGGATTCTCCTAGGAAATATTCAGGGCGGGGGGGAGGACTGGTTTTTATTATTTTTTCGTTTGGCCATTACAGGGCGGTGGGGGGGGGAGGAGGGGGGGTTTCAAAACCCCCCCACCCCAACCAAATCCAAAAAACCCCAAATCATACATAAAATATTTTTGGATGACGGTGGGGGGGGGGGAGGATTTCCTAGGAAATCTTCCCCCCCACCCCCGACATTATTTGATCTTCCATACACCAGTACTTACAATATCCATGTGGGGGGGGAGGATCTCCTAGGAAATCTTCCCCCCCCACCCGACATTATTTGATCTTCCATACACAATACTTACAATAATCATGGGGGGGGGGGGGGGAGGAATATTTCCTAGGAAATCATTCCCCCCCACCCAACATTATTTTATCTTCCATACACATGTACATACTATATCATTGACGTGGGGGGGGGGGAGGGGGGGGGGGGGGATTTCCTAGGAAATATTCCACCCAAACCCAATTAGTTTGAATCTTTCCATTCACCCAAGTAATTACATATCCATCCTTAGGAAATCCATGGACAAAATTATTTTATCTACCATACACATGTACATACTATTATCATGACGCGGGGGGGGGGGAGGATTTCCTAGGAAATATTCCCCCCCACCAATTTCATTATTTTATCTTCCCCCCATACACAAATACATTACAATATCCTACAATTGGGGGGGGGGGGAGGGATTTCCTAGGAATCTTCCCCCCCAACCCTACATTTTATCTTCCATACACAAGTACATACATATCAAGAGGGGGGGGGGGAGGATTTCCTAGGAAATATTCACCCACCCAACATTATTTTATACGTACCATACAATGTATTTTCTATATTATGATCATGACGTGGGGGGGGGGGATTTCCTAGGAAAATCTTACCCAACCCATTAACTTTATTTTCTTCCATACACAGTACATTAATAATATCCATTGGTTCGGGGGGGGGGGAGGATTTCCTAGGAAATATTCCCCCCCACCCAACATTATTTTTATTCCATACACAAATACATACAATATCCTGACATTGGGGGGGGGGGGAGGATTTCCTAGGAAATCTTCCCCCCCACCCGACATTATTTTATCTTCCATACACAAGTACATACAATATCATGAGGGGGGGGGAGGATTTCCTAGGAAATATTCCCCCCACCCCCACCCAACATTATTTTATCTTCCATACACAAGTACATACAATTTTATGACGTGGGGGGGAGGATTTCCTGAGGACATCTTCCCCCCCACCCGACATTATTTGATCTTCCATACACAAGTACTTACAATATCATGTGGGGGGGGGGGGGTATTTCCTAGGAAATCTTCCCCCCACCCAACATTACTTTATCTTCCATACACATGTACATACAATATCATGACGGGGGGGGGGGGGGGAGGATTTCATAGGAAATCTCCCCCCCCCCCCCCACCCCCCCCCCCCCCCACACTATTTTATACCCCCCCCCCCACCCCCCATTATTTTATCATCCATACACATGTACATCTATCATGACGTGGGGGGGAGGATTTCCTAGGAAATATTCCCCCCCACCCCACATATTTCATCTTCCTACACAAGTAAATTGTTCTCTGCTTAATTTTCATATTTTTCTAAATTCTGAAGAAAAGCGTGACGTACGTAACAGCAAATTATAATCGTTTCCGACTATCAGCTGTTGAACCATGTTTTTGGGTGCGAATTCAGCAGAGATATGGTAATTAAGTGGTAACAATTTTAGTACTTACAATATCATGAGGGGGGGGGGGGGGGGGGGGGATTTCCTAGGAAATCTTCCCCCACCCGACATTATTTGATCTTCCATACACAAGTACTTACAATATCATGAGGGGGGGGGGTATTTACCTAGGAAAATCACCACCCGACATTATTTGATCTTCCATACACAAGTACTTACAATATCATGAAGGGGGGGGGGGGGGTATTTCCTAGGAAATCTTCCCCCCCACCCAACATTACTTTATCTTCCATACACAAGTACATACAAGTCATGATATTGTATGTACTTGTGTATGGGAGATGAAATATTGTTGGGTGGGGGGGAATATTTCCTAGGAAATCCTCCCCCCCACTCATGATATTGTATGTACTTGTGTATGGAAGATAAAATAATGTCGGTGGGGGGGTGGGGGGGAAGATTTCCTAGGAAATCCTCCCCCCCCCCACGTCATGATATTGTATGTACTTGTGTATGGAAGATAAAATAATGTTGGGTGGGGGGGAAGATTTCCTAGGAAATCCTCCCCCCCCAGATAAAATAATGTTGGGTGGAAGGGAATATTTCCTAGGAAATCCTCCCCCCCCCCCCCCGTCATGATATTGTATGTACATGTGTATGGAAGATAAAATAATGTTGGGTGGGGGGGAAGATTTCCTAGGAAATCCTCCCCCCCCCCCCCGTCATGATATTGTATGTACATGTATATGGAAGATAAAATAATGTCGGGTGGGGGGGAAGAGTTTCCTAGGAAATCCTCCCCCCCCCCCCAACGCCATGATATAGTATGTACATGTGTATGGAAGATAAAATAATGTTGGGTGGGGGGAAGATTTCCTAGGAAATCCCCCAAGCCCCCCCCCCCCCCCAACGTCATGATATAGTATGACATGTGTATGGAAGATAAAATAATGTTGGGTGGGGGGGAAGATTTCCTAGGAAATCCTCCCCCCCCCCCCTGTCATGATATTGTATGTACATGTATATGGAAGATAAAATAATGTCGGGTGGAAGATTTCCTAGGAAATCCTCCCCCCTCCCCAACGCCATGATATAGTATGTACATGTGTATGGAAGATAAAATAATGTTGGGTTGGGGGGGAAGATTTCCTAGGAAATCCCCCGCCCCCCCCCCCCCCCGTCAGGATATTGTATGTACTTGTGTATGGAAGATAAAATAATGTTGGGTGGGGGGGGGAATATTTCCTAGGAAATCCTCCCCCACCCCCAACGTCATGATATAGTATGTACATGTGTATGGAAGATAAAGTAATGTTGGTGGGGGGAAGATTTCCTAGGAAATCTTCCCCCCCCCCACGTCATGATATTGTATGTACTACTTGTGTATGGAAGATGAAATATTGTTGGGTGGGGGGGAATATTTCCTAGGAAATCCTCCCCCCCCCTCATGATATTGTATGTACTTGTGTATGGAAGATAAAATAATGTCGGGTGGGGGTTGATAGTGTGGTACATATAGGGGTTGATAGTGTGGTACATATAAAGCACAATATTTGTTTAGGAGTGAATTTTGATCAATAAAGACACAACTGAGTACGCTTTTGACTACAAAATAACAATAATAAAAAATAAAAAATAAAAATAAAAAAAATAATTGGTGGGGGGGAATATTTCCAGGGTGGGGGGGTGGGAAGATTTCCTAGGAAAGAAATATACCCCCCGGGGGGGAAGATTTCCTAGGAAATCTTCCCCCGGGGGGAAGATTTTCAGGGGTGCACCCTGAAAATGTTCCCCCCCGGGGGGGAAGATTTTCAGGGGGGAAGATTTCCTATGACACCGGTACAGTTTCTTAACCCTTACACTGCTATCGTAATTTTTTGTCGTCTGTTCATTTTCTATTTTCCATTTTTATCATGAAAAACATGGTTTGACCGCACTTTAGAATAATTTACAACATGGTTTGAAGCACTTCAGAATCATTTCCTTTCCATTGGAAATGATTCTGAAGTGCTGTCAAACCATGTTTTTTATTGAGAAATAAGGCAAGATATAAAAGCAACAGCAGATGACAATTGTTGTGTGTAGCGGCCTAAGGGTTAATAACGGCAATTTTGTTTTATTTTCTTGTTTTGCTTTGAAATATTCACCAATTTCAATAACATTGAAATTTGGTAATTTTTACGTTAATATGTTCCGATGTTAAGTTTGTTCAACAAATTTGAAAACGTTAGATCACAAAACCATTACCAGTGTTCCGCTACCTAACATGTACAAGTATCTCGTTTGAACAACTTCATGCAACTAATTTCATGCAAACGTGGTTATTATAACTAACATCGTCATATTGTATTACTGTAACCAAACATACACGATCTGAGTTTGTACCATTCACCTCAACATAAACACCGTTACCAGCATGCATCTTATACAATGAATTTCTTGGGAGATGGGGCTCTTATTAACACTTTAAAGATAAATGCCGACCAACAATTGAAGCAAAACAAATATGATTACCATATTAACCCTAAATATTCAGACACAATTTGCTGTGGGAGAACCCTATTTTTATGTTTCCCCAAATAAATTGTGTCTGAATATTTAGGGTTATTACGGTATAGAAAACAATATGTTTGCGTGTGTTGCAACCATTAACATAGACGAGGATGGCTGCGGCCCGCAAATCGAGCCCGCCGAGACATTTGATGGTCTCAGACTGTATTTATTTTAGTTTGATGCCCAATAAGCATACAAAGTTTCAAGCAAATCTGACTTACGGTTACAGAGATAGTAGGTATGTGAAAACTTTAACGCAAATTTTGACAGAAACTTTAAAGCAAACTTCAAGTCAATGTGACTTAGGACTGCAGAGATATAAGGTATTTAAAAAATTTAACGCAGATTTCGGAACGCAAACTTTTAAGTCATTTGACCTTGACATTGGGCACAGAGGCCGCATGAGTGGGACACAGAATGAATATATGGATGATGACTAATAAGCATATGAAGTTTCAAGTCAATGTGACTTAGGACTGCGGAGATATAAGGTATTTAAAAACTTTAACGCAGATTTCGGAACGCAAACTTCTAAGTCATTTCACCTTGAACTTGGGCACAGAGGCCGCATGAGTGGGATACAGCATGAATATATGGATGATGACTAATAAGTATATGAAGTTTCAAGTCAATGTGACTTAGGCCTGCAGAGATATAAGGTATTTAAAAAGTTTAACACATATTTCGGACGGACGGACAGATGGACGCACGGACGCACGGACACCCGGACGTCAATGTGATCACTATGTCTCGCTTTCCGCAGTCTCGACAATAAATTACAGTGAAACTTCTGAGTGCCCGGCTTAGACAAGTTTCACTGCATCGCCAATGTGTGGATCGACAAATTATTTACTGTTTCGGCACCAGATACTTTTATAATTCCCAGAATCACCCACCCATAAACCAACCTCAACACATGTACATTTAACGGACAAACAATTATATTATCTCTGATTCTGAAACTACAAAACTTACCTTCATGACAGAAAAACTGAAAGCAATTTGGTAATTTCAAAACAACCATCGGCTGTGTAATACACTGAAGCGAGTAGCTACAATAATACGCCTCCGATGTTATCTACGGCTACAATTTGACCCATTCAAAAAATTTGAGCAAACCAAAGTGCATACCCAAACCTGTTGCATGTAGGTCAAAATTTACTAAACTGTATAGTCTATGCCTGTTTATGTATATTTATACAAATAATCTTTGATGTAGAACTAGTAAATTGCCAAAAGTAATAGAACAGGGAAATCATTTTCCCATGGAAGCCATCTTTTCTCTTCTTGTTGTTCAACATTCAACATAACGAAATGAAGCTTTTAAATTTACAAGATATACATGTAAATGTCAGATAAACACATTGCCATGGTAAAATAATCAATTTCTGTATGTGTATGTTCTTTATTAATAATTTATTGATACAGCTTTGATAGTTTTATATCGCTAAACATATCAAACACACCGGATAACCGATTGAAAAAATCCCTCTTCCATGTGTTACATTAAAGAGATGGGGTTAAATTGCTACCATCGTGAGAGGTATGGAGCAGGGTAGCAATTTTGTTTCTATGAAGCGAGGTGCAATGAACATTAACCCTTCCTACACTGTTGACGGAAATTGCCGTCTGCTGTTTTTCAGTTTTGCTTTAATTCTTAACAAAAAACTGGTTTGGACAACACATGAGAATCGTCTCCACTGGAGATGATTCTCATGTGCTGTCAAAACCAGATTTTTGTCGAGAAATATTGAAAATAAAACATTTCCAGCAGACGACAACATTTAATTCAGCGTAGTAAGGGTTAAGGCATGCAAACTTAAGAAGCAATAAACAAAATATTAACACAAGCTATGCAATAATATTATAAAGTCCCAGTAACAGCTAAGGTCATATAGAGACGGGACCACAATTTTTGCATCTGCTGATTATTTTTTATTTTCCATTTCTATCAACAAAAACATTGTTTATCAGCACTTTAGAATCATTTCCATTGGAAATGATTCTAAAGTGCTGCCAAACAATGTTTTTATCAAGAAAAATGACAAAATACAATGCAACAGCAGACGACAATTTTTGTTTCCAGCATTCTAAGGGTTAAAGTCTCATCCAACAGACCAGTGGGATGGAAATACTATGTAAGTAATTTTCACGCCTTGGCACAACAGTCAGTTTTGAGTCTTCCATTGTGTGGCTGTTGTAGCGAGGTTGCACTGTAGGAATCTGGGACCCATTTCACTAACTTCGTACGACTAAAATGTTTGTAAGTGTAAAATTATGATAGTCTGCAAATTTCACATTAACAATGTTTTCTAGTAAACAATTATTGCGGCCTATGCTCAATAAATGTAAATCCATCAAGTAAAATTTCCAGATGATCCTAAATTTGCACTTACGAACATTTTATTTGTGCGAAGTTTAGTGAAACAGGCCTGAGGCTAAGAATTATGGGAATGCTTTATACAAAATACTGAAATTGTACAACTTACTGATAGAATGACATTTAAATTGATGGCCGATAACAACGTTACTATGGTTACATTACGATCATTCACGAAGATCACATGTGGGTTATTTCCTTTGCAGTTTGTAGCGAGATATTGTACAGTCGAACCTCCCCAAACCTCTCTACAACAACACCCTCTCTGTAACAGCCGCTAGTTTATATCCCAAATGGATGATTTCCTCTATATCTAACCCTTAGATTGCGGAGCACGAAAAATGTCGTCTGCTTTGCTTTTGCCTTCTTTCTCAATAAAAGCATGTTTTGACAGCACTTTGCTGTCAAAGCATGTATTTGATGAGAATTATCGAAGAAAATACATAAACATCAGACGATAAAATTTAATTCAGCATTAACCTCCCTACAACAGCCACCTCTCTACAACAGCCAATGGGTGGCTGTTGTAGAGAGGTTGCACTGTACATGCAGCTAATATCGGCATGGAAACGTGATAATCAGAATCACTCTTGAGCCAGTCATATGATCTACATTTAGCCCTCTATTTGCATCAATATCTATTTATATCTAACCTTGTCGGTGGCATTGCAGTTGGGGTCATGTTCAAGGAGAGCTGATACGACCTCTGTGTGACCTCCTTTGGTTGCTACTAGCAACGCAGTCAGTGAGTCCTGAAAAGTATAGGAACAAACTTTGCTCAAGGTTTTATAGCATATGTGTTGCAAGACAAGGCAATTGCTAGGGAGTGTCTCGCCCGAAAAAATAGGTCAATGTCACCCGATGGACACAGGGCGAGTGATCAGTCATTAACTCTTTGCATGCTGGGAAACTTGTGGGCTATAAATAGTTCAAAACTAGCGGACAAAACCATATTTTCTTTTATTTCTCCTTGTAAATATCAGGAATATGTCTTGGAATTTCATTAGAATTGTGTCCTGAGGACTCAATTCTAATGAAATTCCAAGACATATTTACAGAGAGAAATAAAACATATAGTCCTAATTCGTTTGGCGGATATTTTCGCCGCTAACATGCAAAGGGTTAATATAAGTTACTTATGAAGTTTGGTAAAAAAACAAGTAACACATCATGAGATACACAATATTTGGACATTAATGTGGCTGTGACTGGGAAAATGGGGTTTATAGGTTTTGCGACTAGTGTAAATCCAGATCAGTCTGATGAGGATCTGCACTGTTCACCATTCTATCAATGAAACACCCACCATGTTTGTAACAAGCTATACAGATCCTTATCAGGTTACAGGAGTGTGCATTTGATCAGGAGCTACACTGGCCACAAATAGCATAAGCCCCATTTCTCCAGGCACAAACAGAAATGTACATCTATATCAAGTTTTACTGGACGTGGCATATATTTTGAGAAAGGAAGGTCAATGTATCATGCAATGCTCCAGATAAGGTGCGTATTGGCGTATTTTACGCACTTATTTTAGCAGAATACGCATTGATTATCAAAAGTGGGAGTACAAAATACTCACAGTAATGTGAAAATATGCATTGATTTTCAAATTTAGTAGTGAAAATATTGTAATAAAGTTGAAATTTACTTAGTTCAGTTGCAAACAGCAGACACTGTTTGCTTTTTGCAGCTTAAATAAGTGAATTTTTAAATTAATGTTTTCTTTATCATTTGTTCCCAATGTAATAAGGAAGAAAATAAATAATAAAAGTAAAATACACAATGAATTTGAAATCTGGGGGTATAATACTCATTAGATACAAAACATAATTGGAGCTCTGGTTACATGTTCATCATTAATGGGAGAAAGATACTGAAAAAGGTAAGATCAGACTATATTAAATCGTCAATGTAAGGGTTAATGTTGTTGACCTACCATGCCTGTGTTCTCAACGCTGGCACCCGCGTTTAGAAGTTCTTGGACAATATCGAGGTGACCTTTCCTGCACGCCCATATCAGCGGGGTCGTCCCATACTGAAACAATGAAACAACATAGACCATCACATAAATTACTAAGCCACAGGTGGAAGACTCGGACCTAGGACCCAACAATTGGCTCATTTGAAAAATGTTACCCCACCCACCCATTTCCATACACTATATATTACAGTCTTTTCAAGGTAGACAAGAGCTTGGAAAAATGCCGAAGACAGGTTTATTTTCGGGAAAGCTCACACACCTTGGCAATAGATAAATGCATCCAGGCCCCCAAATATATTCTACATTGAAGTATGTTTCTAAAACATGAATATGCCATACTAGTCATAGAAAAGAACAATAAATGTTATCCACTTTCTGACATAAAGAATGGCTAAGCATTTCAGTGACCTTGTCAATGTCAAAAAGGTTATAGAACCAGGGGCCCGTTTCACTAAACTTTGTACGACTAAAATGTTCGTAGGTACACATTTAGGATCGTCTGGAAATTTCAATTGATGGATTTACATTTATTGAGCATAGGCTGCATATGCAGCCTATGCTCAATAAATGTAAACCCAATACTTGTTTACAAGAAAACATTGTTAATGTGAAATTTACAGACTATCATAATTATGCACTTACAAACATTTTAGTCATTCTAAGTTTAGTAGTGAAACGGGCCCCTGATCAGCATTCATAGAAAAGAAAAATAAATGTTATCCACTTTCTGACATAAAGAATGGCTAAACATTTCAGTGACCTTGTCAATAAGGTCATGGAACCAAGTGTATAAACAATAGAATTAAGAAGTCATAGTTCCTTTTCGGTATCTTGGTAATAGGGCCCATGGCTTTGAAATTGGGGAAAAAAGTATATTGCTAACAATACCGACTACCGTAATTACTCTAAATATTCGGACAAAAGTGCCTGAGCAAACAGTGTAGACCCAGATTAGCCTGCTCCTGAAGGAGCAATCTGATTAAATTAAGTCATCTGCTGTTGTTTCCCCCCCCCCTTTTTATCATCAAAAATATGGTTCGACTACACTTTAAAATCATTTCCAATGGAAATGATTCTAAAGTGTTGTCAAACCATGTTTGATAGAGAGAAAAGACAAATATAAACAACAGCAGATGACAATTAAAATGTCCCACATTTTAAGGGTTAAAGTTTTAATCACTGCCCAAAGATTATTTCGGGTTATTTTTAGCAAATTTCCTGATTTTTCCCTGCAGGGAATTTATTTTTGCTTTTGCAATTTTCCTGAGTGGTCACCCTGCTTTTATCAACTGACAACTACTATGCACCAACCTTGTCCGATGTGTGGACCCTGGCCCCTTTCTGAATCAGCGACTTCACCACTTCTGTATAGCCCCGCCCCGCGGCCCAGCTCAGGCAGGACATGTTGTGCTGAAACGATGAGGAATTGTCATTGTGCAAACATTTAATTTGATTTAATTGGATCTTACACCCTTTCAACAGCAAAGTCATATGCTTGTTTGTTTATTAGTGTTTAATGGCCTATCAACAGCTACGGTCAAGTAAGGTCGGGCAAATGGGTTTGATCCCGTTTTGCTGCATTGGGGGGAAAATCTCAAAATCAGAACGGAATATTTACATCGAGAAAAAATATATTCAGCCCTGAAATTAAAATAAACCTGACCTTGTGCCAGGTCCATACCACACCAAAGTCACTTGTCCCCTTCCCCTAAAAAAGGATTACGAATAATCGTAATACTCACATAAGGGGTATAACCAGATACAACTGTCACATACAAAATGCCAAAGACATAATTATGTGAGGGCCAAACCAGGTCTCCTGGCAGCCTATGCTCAATACATGTAAATCCATCAATTGAAATGTCTGGCCGATGTAAAAATGTATTATTTATTAATCTAATGTAAAAATAGAAATAAGTAAATCGCCCCCCTGTACAACAATTTGTCCACGACGGTATCCCTGCCCTTGTAACATGCCCACATGGGGGAAAATGGAAAGAACACACCCATGTAAAGAACCATACTGGGAAATAGATATCATCAACCCTTCCTACGCTGTTGACGGAAATAGATAGATTACACCCTCCTACGTTTTTTGACAAAAGATAGATAAATCATAACTTCTACGTTGACGGCTTGTGAGGAAATAATCATCAACCTTCTACGCTGTTGACTGAAATAGATATCATCAACCCTTCTACGCTGTTCTGACTTGAAATAGATATCATCAACCCTTCCTACGCTGTTGACGGAAATAGACGGAAATAGATCATTCCCAACCTTCTACGCTGTTGACTGAAATAGATTCATCAACCCTTCCTACGCTGTTGACGATAAAGATACATTAACCCTTCCTACGCTGTTGACTCCGAAATAGATATCATTCAACCCTTACCTACGATGTTGATCTTGGAAATAGATATCTTTAACCCTTCCTACTTGTTGACAGATGAAAGATATCATTTAACCCTTCCTACGCTGACGGAAATAGATATCATTACTTCCTCGCTGTTGACGGAAATAGATCTCATAACCCTTCTCGCTGTTGACGAAATGCGTCTGCAGTTTCAAATAATCATTCCTTACGCTGTTGACTGAAATAGATATCATTAAACCCTTCCTACGACTGTTGACGATAGATATCAATTACACTCTAACCCTTCTACGCTGTTGACGAAATAGAATCATCAACCCTTCCTACGCTGTTGACGGAAATAGATCCCTTCCATACTTCCCTTTACGCTGTTGACGAATATAGATATCATTAACCCTTCCTACGCTGTGACGGAAATGATATCATAACCCATTCTCGGAAATGTACGAAATAGATATCATTAACCCTTCCTACGCTGTTGACGGAAATAGTATCATTAACCCTTCCTACGCTTGTGACGATGACGTTTGCCGTCTGCTGTTTTTCATTTTTGCTTTAATTCTTAACAAAAAAACTGGTTTTGACAGCACATGAGAATCGTCTTCACTGGAGACGATTCTCATGTTGTGCTGTCAAAACCAGGTTTTTGTCGAGAAATATTGAAAATAAAACATTTCCAACAGACGACAACATTTAATTCAGCGTAGTAAGGGTTAATCTACCACCCTCACCTCAGCTTTAATATTGGGGTCCGCCCCTCTGTCCAACAATTCGTCCACAACGGTATCCCGGCCCTTGTAACACGCCCACATGAGGGCTGTCCATCCACACAGATCGCGGTGTTCGATATTGGCTCCACGCTCCAGTAACTCGATACATATCTCCAAGTGACCCTCCTTTGCCGCATATAGCAGGGCACACCAGAAATCCTGTGGAGAAAATTATGCAAAACTACAACAAAATAACAAATTGTACCTGATTTGGACCGCAAAATGAGAAAAGTGACCTTACGATGTTTCCAACAATTGTTTACTCTGGGACTGTGCCCATATAATGCTCCGAGGGTGTTCTTCGCACTCATGCTCGAAATCAGGCAGTTTGATTGGTCGAGACTGAGCATGAGCAATGAGTATGATTAAGAAGATCAGAAAGTTCTATAAGGTGAGTACATCAACTTACATTATCCACACCATTTGGGTCCAGCCCGGCTTCCAACAGCTCCCTGACAATGCTTATCTCCCCTTTCTGGCACGCCACCATCAAAA
Source organism: Conchocele bisecta (assembly GCA_029237695.1). NCBI lineage: Eukaryota > Metazoa > Mollusca > Bivalvia > Lucinida > Thyasiridae > Conchocele > Conchocele bisecta. The sequence goes on along the minus strand of CM055274.1, from coordinate 80,743,681 downwards.
ATGTCTGCCCATTCTGCAATTCAAAACATATGGAAATGTAATACATGTACATGTAAATATACTTACGAATCTAATTCGCGCATGGCAATCGTCGGTGAGTGTCTCACCCACAAAGGCCATCGTCACCACAGTCAATGTCACGCAAATGACACTGGGTGGATAGCTATCAATGGCGGAAAAGTATTGATGAAGTTTGGTAATGATCTTACTAACGTATCAGGGGATATTCAACATTTGAACGATTTGTTGATACCTACGACACCGCCGCCACCAGAACTGTGACTGATGTCTTACTTTCCATTGACGTCAGTGAGATAAAAATGAAACCATGTGTGAAACTCTGTAAATAGGGACACTCCATTGACAAGGTGCTTGATCAAGTGGTTATAACAACAACAACAATTACTGAAACTTCCAGAAGTGCCTCCGATTCAAAGTATGTAATATGTTATATTGTCCTTATTATGTCACGGATTTAATGAAATATGGTGCATCAAACCCGTCCTGTTAAGCTGCATTTGGTGTTCTTGGTTTTTTTGCCCAAACAATTTTGATTTCCGTGTTTACTGTCAATACTGACACGGAAATTGATTCTTTGCAAAAACGACATACAAGTATGTGACAAAGTCATTTAGCCTTGACCTTGGGCATAGAATGACACTATGGATGGTGATAAAGAAGACTATGAAGTTTCAATCTGACTTACGGTTTTAAACATATTGTGTACTTCAAATGGACGGAAATACGAAAACTATATACCCCTCAACATACTTTGTATGCTGGGCATATATTTATTGGCAAATATAACATGGCTTTTGTTGAAAAGCAAACAGACATTAAACTGACGTCGTTCGGCTACACCATATAATGCCATTCGACCAATGAAACTTCTGTGAAATAGGTTGAGACCCGGATATGTGTATCTAGTCAATGCAGCCAATACGACAATTGTATCAGTTATCGTGTATTCGTCCAATGCATAGAGCGTTACATGACAAACAACATTACCTGATCTCGCTCCTCCAAGTTGATATTGCCGCTCTCTAGTAAATTGACGACAGTCGACAAATCTCCTTTATCTATATTCTCCCATAACATCTGAGACTTGAAGTTGGCAACTAGCGCCATCTTGGTTATTCTTTGTAGAAATTACTCGTATATTTTCTGTGATGCAGTACATGTGCGGTAGTCCACTGTCGTTTTAATCGCTATGGCAAGTCTAAAAAACATAAATATATTCCAATTTGATTGTTTTTGTTTGTTGGGGTTTAACGGCCTATCAACAGCTAAGGTCATTTAAGGCCGGGTCAATGGGTTTAGTACTAAATCCCATATCAGGGGTCGACACTCGCAGTGTCCCGGGATCCCGAGGATCTCTGTTTTGTAGGAGGAATCCCTGAATGTTCAAGAAAATCCCATTCAACATAATGCAACAATAGGGATGTCCATGCTGCGGAATCCCTGGCCCAAAAGTTAGTGTCAAACCCTGCATATATTACTTGCACAAGTACATGTACATGAACAAATGGGGGGAAAATCCCAAAATCAGAACTGAATATTTACAATAACAAAACTATATATTCAGCCCTGAAATCAGAATAATCCTGATCTGATGCCAGGTCCTCGCCACACCAGAATCACTTGGCCCCTCCCAAAAGCAGTAGGATCAGCAATAATCTTACGACTTTTATAATGGGTAATAACCCAATTCAACTCCCAGGTAACTAAAGAGCCAAAGATAAAAAGGTACCTGAGGGCCAAACCAGGCAAATTATGATTTCTATGGAGGAACCCATACCGTTAATTTACGCCGTCTCATTCACCCGACCACCACCCACTACAAGTACATGTACAAATGGGGGGTGGGGATCCCAAAATCCAAACTGAATATTTACAATAAAAAAACTATATATTCAGCCCTGACATCAGAATAATCCTGATCTGTTGCCAGGTCCTCGCCACAACAGGATCACTTGGCCCCCTCCCAAAAGCAGTAGGATCAGTATTCAGTAATAATCTTACTATTTTTATAATGGGCAATAACTTAATTCAACTCCCAGGTAACAAAAGTGCCAAAGAGAAAAACGTACCTGAGTGCCAAACCAGGCAAATCGTGATTCCTATAAGGAGGAATCCCTACCGTTAATTTACGCCGTCGTGTTCGCCCGACCAACCACCCACGATTTGATAATACATGTACATGTATTTCAATTTCATTGCAACTGGTGTTACATTTTTGTTTAACGATTTCAACACTACAGACCTACATAGTGGTATTGGCAAACAGTGTAGATCCAGATGAGCCGGCTTGTCATGAGCCGTCTCATCAGGATCTGCACTTTTTGCAAGTACTTTTCACATTTATGAGAACAAAAGCAGCCACTTTTCATAAATGGACTAGTATGAAAATCATTTTGTGACAATTGGATGGGCTGCAAAATTAACATATCAAAATCCATTCCAGTTACTTAGGGGTGAAAGGGTTGAGGGTTTTTTGCTCTTCAGTGTGTGATTATGAATAAGCACAGTCACATTCATGAAGTGCATGCTTTGTCTAGTGAGTATGCATCTATTATCCAATGAACAACCAAAACAGATTATTCTGTGCCATAGCTACTTAACCAATGAAAGCACTGCATTTTGAATTTTTAGTCCCAATAGTGTGACTCTTTCACAAATATCTATTAAATTTATCAGTAATTCTTTGCAAAAATTGCAAAGTTATATTTTAAATCAGATGTCATGTCCTGTTGTCAGAAGTTCACTAGATGCCATCTTGGTTACTCCGTGTGCATGCACACTTCGGTGTCAAACCATCAATCACATAATAGCAATACAAAAGCGTGTTTAGAGACGGCGCTATACATTCAAATAAACATGTGCACTCGAAGGGGTGGGCCTAACAATAAAATAGTTTTAGTTCATGTACTGAATTTTTAATAAATTAATTTCAAGCGAGAGCTAGCGAGAGCTAGCGAACGGGAAATTAATGTACAAACATTTAAAACTTGTATATGAACTATAGACTGTAACCATTACATAAATTGTTCTAATTTGTAAGATATTTCATTTAACCCATTTCAGTCTAAGGATACGATAATTTTTGTTGACAAAAATCACATTAATTTGTTTATTTCTCCATAAAGGTATATGTTGTTACCACTCATTTGAACTGTCTCGTTGAGACAGTTCAAATGAGTGGTAACTACATATACTTTTGAGATGAAATAAAACAAATATGATTTTTTCCCCTTAAAAATGTTCATACTATTATAATTGTATCCCGTCTTTAATGGGTTAATTAATTTTGCATTGGTTTTGTAACAGTTCTGTGATGTTATTTTAAACAATCTATTAACAGCTGAACCTCAGAACTTAAAATTCAAATTTTTGTTAATTTAATATTTCCCAATATTGTGACAACTATTGTCCCAATACATGTAGCGACATCATAATTATTATTTTTTGTGCAAATTTTAAAATTCCTGTTTACTACATATACATTGAATACATGGCCTGTTATGATCAGTACTTAGAGTGGTACACTGTATTCTAATAAAAACACAATACATGTATTCCAATTTATTATATCCAATATCGTTTAACCCTTACACCACTATCTTAATTTTTGGTCATCTGCTGTTTATTTTCCATTTTTATCATCAAAAACATGCTTTGACAGCACTTTAGAATAATTTACAACATGCTTTGACAGCACTTTAGAATCACTTCCACTGGAAATGATTCTAAAGTACTGTCAAACCATGTTTTTATTGAGAAATAAGGCAAGATATAATGTTGTGTGTAGCGGTCTAAGGGTTAACATTTATTTCCGATCCACATACAGGTACATGTAGATGAAAATTTTCATCTGACGATAATTGTTATTTTACCTGTGAAGGGCAAAAACTAGACGATTTAACGTTTTAAAGTTATCGCCAGGAGCGTAATGAATATATCTGAATAATTCATGGTATTGTTGTGAAATAGTCTGTTTCCACTGTCTGTTTCCACTACATACAGTCGAACCTCCACGAACGGCCACCTATCTACAACAACACCTTCTCTGTAACAGCCGCTATTTTATATCCCAAATGGATGATTTCCTCTCTATCTAACCCTTAGACTGCTGAGCACGAAAATTGCCGTCTGCTTTGCTTTTGCCTTCTTTCTCAATTAAAGCATGTTTTGACAGCACTTTAGAATCATTTCCATTGGAAATGATTCTAAAATGCTGTCAAAGCATGTATTTGATGAGAATTATCGAAAAATATAAATAAATATCAGACGATAAAATTTAATTCAGCATTAACCTCCATACAACAGCCACATCTCTACAACAGCCAGTTTTGTGTCTTCCCATGGGTGGCTGTTGTAGACAGGTTGCACTGTATATTGTTGTCAACAAAAGCATGTTTTGCGTGCAGCACATACACGTAAACATATCTTTGAGAAGAATAAGACAATCACTGGCGAGTGTCTCACCAACAAACGTCAAACGCCGAATGACACAGGGTGGATAGCCATCAATGTGAGGAAGCTATTGAAGATTGGTGAAGACCCAACTAACATATCACGAGACATACAAAATTAGGACATACATCCAAAATTGTTCACGCCGACAACGCCGGAATTGTGACAGCCATGTCTCACTTTCTACTAATGTGGGTGAGAAAAAAATCAGAAAAAGGTCTGAGTATGGCACTGGGGTTCAAAGGGTATTAGACAGTGATATACAAAGTGTATATTTCTGTCTAAATACTCTACGAGACTGAATTGACAGTCTAATTGTGTAGTGTCAGGTTGCCATCACCACATTTAACCCTTTCACCCTGAAGTAAGTGAAATAGACTGATATCAGGGGCGATAACGGTGTTTCATTAAAATACTAACGGACATTACTATTTATTCTCTGTATGTGCAATGATCAGACTTTATAATCTGTCGAAAATATTATTTCTAAGGTGATGTGTTTAATTAGTATAAATAATTAAAACAAGAAATGCGTCTGTCGAACGCGGATGCCACCTGCAGCATATTTGAGAAACTGTGACAAAGTGGTTAACCGAAAAGTGTGACGGATGGACAGATGGACAGACGGACGGACGGACGGACGGACGAACTTACATTTCGGACCTTAGGGGGTACTTGCTATATAAAAGATCAAAGGAAATACCCCGTAAGACACAATAGGCTTACGGGGTACGGATTAAGTTCCATTGTGTTCTAACCCTAACCCATTGTCTTGGGCCACGCCCCCTACCCCATAAGTACCCTAATGTGTGCCCGGACAGACGGACGGTCCAAACACTATATGCCACCCGTTTCTTCGAAACCCGGTGGCATAAAAATATCATGCCTCATTTGCATACATGTATGAAAATAGCCTGATACCACCGCACGTCACTATCAGTAAAAAAAATATTAGTAAATGATTATACCTGTACAGCGGGCACTCGTAATTTTGAGAACTGGTGGAATAGTGACACAATTATACACTTATTTAATTCCCATATTAAAAGAACATCTTTTGCCAACTGAGTGGGTATGTACCTTTAACAATCCCATCGGGTATACAGTAGTGTTAGGTTGCGTGCACCACATTTAAAGGCCATATTGCCTGACCAAATATAGTTTATCGTAAGCGGCTTGAAGCTGAATATGCAGACATCCGTTGATAAACGAATATATCAAGATTTGCATCACCCAACATGATGTAAAGAACCGACCTTGCTGAATTGAGTGTATTGATTTTGCAACCAGCGTAAACACACAGGTGGAAGACTAGGACATGTGACACACACAAAAGCTCTTTGCATGCTGGGAAATTTGTGGGCTATAAATAGTTCAAAAATAGCAGATGACAATTAATTATATTTTCTTTTATTTCTCCTTATAAATTAATGTCATGAATATGTCTTGGAATTTCATTAGAATTGTGTCCGGAGGACACAATTCTAATGAAATTTCAAGACATATTTACAGAGAGAAATAAAACATATACTCCTAATTCGTTTGGCGGATATTTCAGCCGCTAGCATGCAAAGAGTTAATAAAATCCCATTAACCCACCCACCTGGTCTCGAACTGTACATTACGTTCACCTACAGTGAACGTAATGTACATGTACAGTATGAGACCAGGTGGGTGGGATAAAGGAATTTTTTTAATGGGTATTTTTTTTTGTGTTGCAGGTCGACCCATTAAGTCTTCCACCTGTGTGTAAACATAGTCAGCATGTGTACACTTTCTTATCTTGGGTGATCAAATTTTTTTTATAAATCTTGTCAATTTATCATTTTTAATACAGTACAACTTGTCTGCAAAAGCCACACAAGGGAAGAATAAAACCTGGCTGTTATAGAGAGGTGGCTGTTGTAGGAAGGTTAAATACTAGTATATAGGCACGTATCCAAATCCAATTCTGAACTAAAACAGTGGCTGTTACAGAGAGATGGCTGTTGTAGAGAGGTGGCCGTTGTAGAGAAGTGGCCGTTGTAGAGAGGTGGCCGTTTGAGGAGGTTTGCCTGTAATTATACATGAAATTCCCTGCACCAAATATTTCTTATTCAAGTACAGATTACCACGATTACAATGCATAATCACAGGTTGAAGAAACGAACCGGTCTATAAATACAGGTACATTAAATATGCCGAAAAGCATCAATAAATGAAAAAAAATAAGGTAAACAAATTTGTTTACCTTATTTCTTTTCATTTATTGATGCTTTTAGGCATATTTAATGTATTTATAGACCTCGGTCCGTTACTTCAACCTGTGTGCATAATTATGAGCATTGCAATTACACGATACAGTGTGCCGTGCATGCTTGAACAGATATTATCATCAACAATAAACAACAGCTAAAGACATCAAAATGAAACACAAATAGGCTTCTTGGTGTCCTGTTTCATTATACAATGATCTACCAGTCTCCGCAAAAGTTGTCGGTGCGTCGGACATGTCTGTTAAAGGTATATGCCCACTCAGTATGCACAAAATGTTCTTTATATCAGAGACATCATCTGAGACATGTTCTGGCAAAATAAACATTCATTCACCATTACCCCATGTATTGATTGGCATTATTATACATTTTATATCGGACGTAAATTTTCACACTGATATCAGGGGCAATAACCGTGTTTCCTTAAAATGTTTACGGACATTATTATGTATTATCTGTAATTCTATTTTGATGTGCAATGATCATACTTTATAATCTGTCGAACATGTTATGTTTCAGGTGACGCATTTAATTAGTATAAATAATAAAAAATAGCATGCCTCATTTGCATATGAAAATAGCCTGATACCACCGCGCGTCATTATCAGTAAAATAAATATTACTAAATGATTATATCTGTATAGCGGGCACTCGTAATTTTTAGAACTGGGGGAATAGTGACATAATTATACACTTATTTAATTGAAATAAAGAACATTTTGTACATGTTGTATACTAAGTGGGCATGTACCTTTAAGAAGTTTCTTTAATTTTCTATTCTAAACTTCAATCAAATCGCTTTCCTTTGGTTTGCCCTTCTGGTGCTAGCTAGCTTTATTATTATGACAGATATACTTAAAATAAATCTCTTAAATATCACACAAAAACAATTTTATTTTTATAAATGTTTTTTTTCGGTCTGGTAAATTTGTCAAGTTTACCAGATCGAATGTCCTGTAAAACTTTGGCAGTTTCGCGGAGACTGATCAACATTGAACTTGTATTTCATATTGTGGCGTACAATGAGAGATTTTCCGAAGCCTCAGATGTGATGAAACTGTACGTCGTCGATCAATTAGAAGTAGCTAAATAAAGAACTTACTTTAAAATGAAGCCATACCTGAACATTGACAACTTAACCCTTTCAACACCACATGCCTGTATAGGGTATTGGCAAACAAGAGGGCCATGATAGCCCTAATTCGCTCACCTGACTCCATGAACACCAGAGGAGAATGTGACATCGAGTTCATATGTGTTTTAAAAAAATTGTGCTATTTTTAGATGGTGGTCATCTTGGATTAAGCGATGACTCATTTTACCAAATCTGAAAATGCTTCACCCAAGGATCATAACTTACTATGAAGTTTGGCCAGCATCGGCCATGTGGTTCCTGAGAAAAAGACGTTCAAAATCTCGAATAAATGGACCTTTTGGAGGCCATCATGGATGACATAATCATCAGATTCCGACAAATATTGCACCAGAGCAATCACCTCATCGATACCTTCAATTTGAGATATGACATGACTATATTTAGTCAAAAATAAAATTTGACCCCACGGGCTACGTCCATTTTTGACCCCGGGGTCACCATTTTAACAACTTTGAAAGAGCAGTGTACATCGATCATTCCTACCAAGTTTCGTCGAAATCCGGCTGGCCGTTCAGGAGAAGAAGATTTTTTAAGAATTTGTGCTATTTTTAGACGGCGGCCATCTTGGATTAGCGACGACCTCCGTTTTAACAAATCTGAAAAGGCTTCACCCATGGACCATAACTTTTAAGTTTGGCTACCATGGGCCAAGTGGTTCATGTGAAGAAGAATTTTGAAATCTCTAATAAAAGAACGACCTTTTGACATTTCGGCGGCCATCTTGCATTGATATAACCATCCGATTTCGACACCAGAGTAATCGCCTCGTTGATACCTTCGATTTGATATATGACATGACCATATTCGGTCAAAAATAAAATTTGACCAATTTGACCCCACTTTTGACCCCGGAGTCACCATTTTACCAACTTTGAAAGAGCATTGTATGATCATTTCTGCCAAGTTTTGTCGAAATCCGGTTGGCGGTTCTTGAGAAGAAGATTTTTGAAGAATTTGTGCTATTTTTAGATGGCGGCCATCTTGGATTACGTAATGACGTCATTTTAACAATTTTGTAATCCCTACCTAAGGACTATGACCATGAAGTTTGGTGACTATAGGCCCAATGGTTACCGAGGAGAAGACGTTTGAAAATGTTCACGGACGACGACGACGACGACGACGACGACGGACACATTGCGGTAACAATAGCTCACATGAGCTTCATGTGAACTAAAAAATGAACAGACGGACAGACAGACAGGGCGAAACCTATAGGACACTGCCGATTTTCGGTAGGGCCCCAATTATACTACCCACTTAACAGTAGCCTATTGAGGGAGAAATTTTCAATTTAAGGATAAATTTATTAATTTTTATTATACTGAATTTATTACACTATCACAGCCATTTTGGCTGTGGTGATGTAATAAATTCAGTATAATAATTCTGCATACTTTTAATCATCAAATATATGCAGTCGTTAGTTCTATATAAAATAATGCATATCGGGGAAAATAAATGATTGCTCCCTCAAAGTATACTTTGCTAGAAAAGTATACTTTGCAATGTTGGTGAAATCGGCTACTTACAATGAATTACTTCTATGCTCTTGAAAACTATGGATAATTTTTAGTTTTGAATTTAATATCCAGTCAATTTCTAAGCTAACACGCACACATCTCATAAATCTGGAAAATTCTAGACAATTAATCAGCATGCTTTCAAGCCAACATCATGAATAATGAAGAAGTAACATGACATATCATTTTGTCCTCCGATTAACCACGCTCCAGATAAGCTGCGTATTTGCTTAAATGCCCAAATAAAATTGCCAAAAACCCAATTGAATTCAGAAGAAGCGAGTATCAAAAAGCAACAAAAATTGTGTGGTACCTTTATCATGCTGCAGAAACAGACCACAAATATAGCATATATTTTTTAATTTCCATGAAAACACATCTTGGTATTTCATTAGAATTGTCTCCAAGGAGACAATTCTAATGAAATGCCAAGAAATGTTTTCATTTCGAAGCAAACTATTCAATAATTACTGTCTGTTGATGTGCAAACAGTAGTGTGGTTTTATTTTACCCAATTAAAATACCTAATTGCTTCAGAAATGATGGAGTGACAATACTCAATTACTAATTTCTTATCTGGAGCATGGATTAACTTTCAACGTTCAAAACAGCAAAACACACAGTTTTAACCATCAGTAGACAGCTAAAGTATTAGTCATGAATATTTGAGACACGCCATGTGATTTTGTACATTCGGACATTTGCGTAATTTCATGAAATATGTTTACAAAATTTATCCCATTTTCCGTAAATCATGGCGTCAAAAATTGACAAAAATTTCCAGAGTGCATGCAGATTATATTTTTGTCAACTTTTGACTTTATTTATGAATAATATTGTCAATTTTGTAAACGTATTTAATGAAATTACGCAGATATCTAAAGGTACAAAATCACACGGCGTGTCTCATATTAGAAATGAATGTTTTATGAAATAAATTTATTGCATTTTCGACCAATGAAGAACCAAACCAGTCATAAATTTGCATGAGTAAAAGATGTTCACAAAAGGCATCACTAACGAACAGTGCACAAAAGATCAAAGTACAAATGTCATAAAACCCGTTTCTACAGATCTTAAAATGAAGCAACCAAAACAAAGAAAATCCACATTTTCCTGACACAATTTTCTTTCTAATTTATCAGCCGTTAGCTATCCACTCAAGCGCAAAGAATTAAACACTGGTTTTGATAACAAATTTGTGGCTGTGACAGGAGAAAATGGGGCTTATAGGTTTTGCAACCAGTGTAGATCCAGATCAGCCTGTGCATCCACACAGTCTGATCAGGATCTGCACTGTTTGCCATTCTATGAATGAAACACCCTTAAGCTTCTAACAAAGCAATATAAATGATTATCAGGCTACGTGAGTGTGCTCTGATCAGGATCTACACTGGTCACAAATCCTGTAAGCCCCATTTCTACAATCACAGACACAATTGGTCATAACTTCATCAAACTTGGCACACACCAGCAGTACATCCTAGCACAAACAAACATGATATCCAGGCCAGGTATCGTATATTTATATTTTCTAAAGCTGAATGATGACTGACCCGTCTCAAGATGACGCTATAAACACTCTGATACTTGGGGTCACCGCTGAGAGCAGGAACCATGTGACACACGACCTACATGTACATGTACATACAATACAAGCTCAGTAACCTTTAGACCCTACACAACAATTGTCGTCTGCTGTTGCGTTTATATCTTGCCTTATTTCTCAATAAAAACATGTTTGCTGCAAAAGTATGTTGTAAATTATTCTAAAGTGCTGTCGAAGCATGTTTTTAATGATGAAAATAAACAGCAGATGACAAAAAGTTAAGATAGCGGTGTACGGGTTAAAGTCAACCCTATACCCAGATTGAAACCTGATTCTCCACAACAAAAAGGGCCTTATTACGTCTGACCAGTGTAGTTCATCTGATCAGGAACTAAATTGGTCAAAAATCTAATAAACCTCTTTCTGTTGTGGATTCATAACAGCACAGTTTAAACGGCCCATTATAATAACCTCAACAGGCCCGTAACGAAGGAATTATTTTAGGGGGGTGCGTTATCGACGGCGCGAAGGGCTAAACATTGTTTTTGCACATCCACGGACAGACCTCGGTAGATTAATCCTTTCACCCCTAAGTAACTGGAATGGATTTTGATTTGTTAATTTTGCAACCAATCTAAATCATCACAAAATGATTTTCAGACCAGTCCATTTATGAACATGGAGTGTTTTTGTTCTCAAAATTATGAAAATAAATTGCAAAAAGTGCAGATCCTGATGAGACGGCTCGTTACGAGCCGGTTCATCTGGATCTACACTGTTTGCCAATACCACTATACATGCCTGCGAGTTAAGAGTGAAAGGGTTAAGGGAGGTGCACCCGTCGCACCCCCTCTGCATACGGGCCTGCTCAATAGTGGTATCAGGATTGTTTTAAACTCAAAAGTGTACAGTGTATACCATGATCAGACTGTGCAGATGATCTGGGACGACACTGGTCACACATTCAATAAGTCCCTTTTTGTCATGGTAGTCACAATTGGAGACACCTGTGACTTCATAAAGCATTCAATATATGTGACTGGAGAAATGTGGCTTATGAGATTTGGGACCAGTGTAGCTCCTGATCAAATAGCACAATCCTGTAGCCTGATAAAGATCGATATTGCTTTTCATAAGCATGATGCGTGTTTCATTGATGGAATGGCGAACAGTGCAGATCCTGATCAGACTGTGCGTATGCACAGGCTGATCTGGATCTACACTGATCGCACAACCAATAATCTCCATTTCACCAGTCACAGCCACATATATATATATATATATTCAATTAAAGACGGGTCAAATTTCACTGACTAATATATATATATATATATATATATATATGAATTGGCAACCATGAGACAGCAGTTTATTTATAGTCTATAGCGCTCATCTACCTAGCAAGGAATCTGCTATAAATAGAACGCCTAAATATGGCAGAGTAGGACAAACATTCAGTCTTATACACTTTGGGCTGCATTAAATGCAGTTTTCATTGTTCTGGACGTACACTGACCATTATGAAAGTTTACTGATGCATGTATTTGTCCTACTATTGGAAACACACACATTGGTGACGTATATGCAGATGAGCGCTATTCTATTCACAGGTCATTTGTATAAATAATTGCAAATACATGTACCATATACCTTTAGGACATCACTGTGTGTTCAGACAAATTAACATTTTTATTGCACAATATGTGGCTGTGACTGGAGAAATGGGGCTTATGGGATTTGCAACTAGTGTATCTCCTGATAAAATAGCAAATGCCTGATAACGACCTATATTGCTTGTTACAAGCATGACGGGTGTTTCATCGATGGTATGGTGAACAGTGCAGACCCTGATCAGACTGTGTGGATGCACAGGCTGATCTGGATCTACACTGGTTGCAAAATCCATAAGCCCCATTTCTCCAGTCACAGATCAGTTTTCACAGTGAATGTTGTTTGTTTGTTTATTTGTGTTTAACGGCCTATCAACAGATCAGGTCATTTAAGGCCAGGCCAACGGTTTCAATCTGCATTGGGGGGAAAATATTTACATCGGAAAAAATAAAAGATAGAATAACCTGACCTGGTGCCAGGTCCATTCCACACCAAAGCCAGCTCTTCGGCAGCTGGCCCCTTCCCCTACTAATAATCATATTACTCATATAAGAGGTATAACCAGATTCAAAGCCAGACATACATGAGTGTCAAACCAGTAGCCTATTTCACCAACATTGCAAAGTATACTTTTCTAGTAAAGTATACTTTGAGGGAGAAATTTTCAATTTAAGAATAAATTTATTTAATTTTTATTATACTGAATTTATTACATTATCACAGCCATTACATTTTGGCTGTGATAATGTAATAAATTCAGTATAATAATTCTGCATATTTTTCATCATCAAATATATGCAGTTGTTAGTTCTATATGAAATAATGCATTTCAGGAAAAATAAATGATTACTCCCTCAAAGTATACTTTGCTAGAAAAGTATACTTTGCAATGTTGATGAAATCGACTACAGGTCTCCGATCGGGATTCCGGTAAGGATGAATCCCGATCTTTGCAAATGAGACCGTAGTTGTGACATGAAACTATAATGTACCGTTATATGAATGTAATAATTTCCCATAACCTCCGAAGGGAAGCACATTTTCGAAAATTTAATAAAAAGAGAGACTTTAAAACAATGTACATGTATATGAATGTAGCTGTATGTTTTCTAGGCAACAGGTTGCACTATATCGTTACACAACAGTCAACTGTAAAAATTTGCGTAAAAGCATTTACATTTCGCGCACTAAAATATAGAACAAAACTGCAGGACGTTGACGTTCATACTACCCTATATTGTTATTGAGAGACAACTCTACAAAACGACACAAAAATATTACCATAAACTTACCTAATAAAGTGGGTATTAGCAAAATTCTGAGGTCACTCTACACAAAGTAGAAAGTAAACAAAGAACGCTTCAAACGCACATTTGGAAAGACTACTCCGTCGTAACTCTTATGTAATGCAGTGTAATTAGAGTATGTACTCAGAACTAATATGAATGAAGACATTTACTTACCATAGTCAGTAAATTAATCCATTTCTTATCAACTAAACATTAACATTTCCTTATTTCTTTACTAATACATTGAGACAGTCCAAAATGATGTTGACGCCATGACACAAAACATTTTGAAATGAGTTCCAATTATTTGGAAATCTCTATTGTGATGACAGCTGACTAAAGTTGTCACTAAAATACTTGGAGATATTCAGTTGGTTACTCCAGATAAGTAGAATGCTTGCATGTAATGGCATTTTACAAAATGTGTAGCTACATATCTTATGAAAATAAAAAAATAAGTACCGGTACATCTATTTCTTTGTTTATTTTCCGAAGTTATGAAAATATTATTGATTATTTTCTTTTGAAATCACCAAGTCAGATGGTTAAAATGAGCAATAGCATCAGAATAATTTCATGGAAAAATGACAAATATACCCCATATATCACAACGTTTTAACCCTTGTCACCCCTAAGTATATAACCTGGTTTGTTCTATGTTAATTTTGGATTTTTCCATTAATAAAACTAGATTGGTCATTAAGCGAGGCTTACGGAATACCCCCCCGCGTGTGCCCAGGTACCCCTAAAATATGTAAAAATTTCCAAGTGTGTGGGCTTGTGACCTTGACTCTGGGATTAGCGCGAGCGGCATGAACGTGAATTTGTCACAGGGTGGTAGAGGTCCATTGAAGCAATGAGTGTGTGAAATGTGAAGCAGATCCGAGCAAGGAAATAGAAGTTATAACCGATTTCTCTGATGTTAAATTTTGTAAAGAGACTACCGTATAACCTCGAATTAACGCCCCCGGAGGCGTTACATTTTACAAAAGGGGGGGGGGGCGTTTATTAGCCAGTAAAAAAAAAAAATAATAAAAAATTACCAAGGACCGCCAATTTCAAACACAAATAAGGATTTTTTTTTTTTATTTGGAGGGGGGGGAGGAGGGGGAGCGTTAATTCGAGGTTATACGGTATGTATGTGACGTTGACCTCGAGATCAGCGGGGATTTGTCACAGCATATGAAATATTAAGAATTTTCAATGAAAGAAATAGAAATTATAACTTATTTCTCTGATGTTAAGTTTTGTAAAGAGACTAAGTATTTGACCTTGACATTGGGATCAGCGGGGTTGGACAGTCATGGATTTGGCACAGCATGGTATTAGAGCCTTACAGGAATGCATGTGTGAAATATTAAGAATTTTAGATGAAGGAAATAGAAGTTAGAACAATATTTCTCTGATGTTAAGTGTTGTAAAGAGACTAAGTATTTGACCTTGACCTTGGTATCAGCGGGGGTTGGGCGGTCGTGGATTTGGCACAACATGATAGTAGAGCCTTACAGGAATGCATGTGTGAAATATTAAGCATTTTAGATGAAGGAAATAGAAGTTATAACAATATTTCTCTGATGTTAAGTTTTGTAAAGAGACTAAGTATTTGACCTTGACCTTGGGATCTGCGGGGGTTGGACGGTCGTGGATTTGGCACAGCATGGTAGTAGAGCCTTACAGGAATGCATGTGTGAAATGTTAAGCATTTTAAATGAAGGAAATAGAAGTTATAACAATATTTCTCTGATGTTAAGTTTACGGACTAAGTATTTGACCTTGACCTTGGGATCTGCGGGGGTTGGATGGTCGTGGATTAGGCACAGCATGGTAGTAGAGCCTTACAGGAATGCATGTGTGAAATATCAAGCAATTTAGATGAAGGAAATAGAAGTTATAACAATATTTCTCTGATGTTAAGTTTACGGACGCACGGACGGACGGACGCACGGACAACCTGACTCCAGTATACCCCCCCACAACTCGTTGCAGGGGGTATAAAAAACTGGCATAATGCTTCAAAATATTAACAAGAAACGAGGCAAAGCCACGAAGGCCAGGTTTTTTCCAAGCATAGACACTTGGATAACATAATTATACCCACTTTTTGTAGACTAGATGGCCGTGGCCTGCATGTCGCGCCTGCGAGGCATGGACACTAAAAAAATAGATTTTGTAAATGGAAAAACTTTAACCGGACACGGACAGAAGGACGGACGTATGCCAAAATGCCGACGATATCGTGCTTTCCGCAAGCGGGTGCGACAATGATGATAAACACCCATGTGAAGTATCAAGGTAATGGGTGAAGCAGTTGCAGAGATATAGTACACAAAAAAACTTTAACAAAACAATTCAAAGTAATTTGACCTTGACATTGGGCACAGGGGCCACACGGTTGGGGGTTAGAATGAAAATATGGATGATGATAAACACCCATGTGAAGTTTCAAGGTAATGGGCGAAGCAGTTGCAGAGATATAGTACAACAAAAAAGTTTTAACCAAAAAACTTTAACCAGACGTACGTTAAAAAGTTAACGTTGAAAATGGGTAAGTCAATTACGTAGAAATAATAGGTGAAGGTAAATTGAGTGAATGAGTGAATAGGGTTTAACGTCCGCTTTTCTGACATAGAGGTACAAGCCTCAGGGAGTCTACACGCAGACGGGTCAACGGGGTCGTGTCCCGTATCCACCTGTCCGAGGGGGGTAAATCCCAACTTCAGAACTCAATATTTACAATCAAAATATATATTCTGTCCTGAAATTAGAACAACCTGATCTGGTGCCAGGCCCTCGCCACACCAGCATCATTTATCCCATCCCCTAAAAGTAATAGGATTAGCGCTAATCTTACTTTATATATGGGGCATAGCCTGACTCAACTCTCAAATACAAGAAAGCCAAAAATGTACATGAGGGCCAAATCCGGTATAGTGGGTTCCGGAAAGTATGAACCCAATCGTTAAGCCAGTTTAGTCGCCTTTTACGACAAGCAATGGCTACTGCAGCACTATTCTCAGGATCAGTTGATCCCGCCCCGGTGCCTGCACGGGGCAGGTGAAGGTAAAAAAATGGTCACATGTTGAATAGTTGTATGTGGTAGGCACCCCTTGGTTATGAAGCTGTGAAAGTTTGGTGGTCCTAGGTGGTACAGTACCAAAGAAATGGACTTAAACACGAAAACTTAACATTGTAAACGCGAAAACTTAACATTGAAAATGGCTAAGTTGACTGCGCGGAAAAAATGGGTCAAGTTAAAAACAAGAAACGAGGCAAAGCCACGAAGGCCAGGTTTTTTCCAAGCATAGACACTTGGATAACATAATTATACCCACTTTTTGTAGACTAGATGGCCGTGGCCTGCATGTCGCGCCTTGGGGCGAGGCATGGACACTAAAAAAATAGATATAGTAGATGGAAAAACTTTAACCAAAAAACTTTAAACGGACACACGGACGAACGGACGGACGTATGCCAAAATGCCGACGATATCACGCTTTCCGCAAGCAGGTGTGACAATGATGATAAACACCCTCGTGAAGTATCAAGGTATTGGGTGAAGCAGTTGCAGAGATATAGTACACGAAAAAACTTTAACAAAAAAATTCAAAGTAATTTGAACTTGACATAGGGCACAGATCGCGCTTTCCGCAAGCAGGTGCGACAATGATGATAAACACCCATGTGAAGTATCAAGGTATTGGGTGAAGCAGTTGCAGAGATATAGTACACGAAAAAACTTTAACAAAAAAATTCAAAGTAATTTGACCTTGACATTGGGCACAGGATCGCGCTTTCCGCAAGCAGGTGCAACAATGATGATAAACACCCATGTGAAGTATCAAGGTATTGGGTGAAGCAGTTGCAGAGATAGTACACGAAAAAAATTTAACAAAAAAAATCAAAGTAATTTGACCTTGACATTGGGCACAGGTGGGCCGCACGGTTGGGGGTTAGAATGAAAAAATATGGATGATGATAAACACCCATGTGAAGTTTCAAGGTAATGGGCGAAGCAGTTGCAGAGATATAGTATAACGAAAAAGTTTTAAAACCAAAAAACTTTAACCAGACGTACGTTAAAAAGTTAACGTTGAAAATGGCTAAGTCAATTACGTAGAAATAATAGGTGAAGGTAAAAAAATGGTCACATGTTGGATAGTTTGTGTGTGGTAGGCACCCTTCCCGGTTATGAAGCTGTGAAAGTTTGGTGGTCCTAGGTGGTACAGTACCAAAGAAATGGACTTAAACACGAAAACTTAACATTGTAAACGCGAAAACTTAACATTGAAAATGGCTAAGTCGACTGCGCGGAAAAAATGGGTGAAGTTAAAAAAAAAAGTAACATGTTGGATAGTGATATGTGGTGGGTACCCCTTGATTATGAAGCTGCGAAAGTTTGGTGGTCCTAGGTGGTACAGTACCAAAGAAATGGACTTAAACACGAAAACACAACATTGTAAACGTGAAAATTTAACATTGAAAATGGCTAAGTCGACTACGCGGAAAAAATGGGTCAAGTTAAAAAACAAGAAACGAGGCAAAGCCACGAAGGCCAGGTTTTTTCCAAGCATAGACACTTGGATAACATAATTATACCCACTTTTTGTAGACTAGATGGCCGTGGCCTGCATGTCACGCCTGCGAGGCATGGACACTAAAAAAATAGATATAGTAGATGGAAAAACTTTAACGAAAAAACTTTAACCAGACACGGACGGAAGGACGGACGTATTCCAAAATGCCGACGATATCGTGCTTTCCGCAACGCGGGTGCGACAATGATGATAAAACACCCATGTGAAGTATCAAGGTAATGGGTGAAGCAGTTGCACAGATATAGTACACGAAAAAACTTTAACAAAAAAATTCAAAGTAATTTGACCTTGACATTGGGCACAGGGCCGCATGGTTGGGGGTTAGAATGAAAATATGGATGATGATAAACACCCATGTGAAGTTTCAAGGTAATGGGCGAACAGCAGTTGCAGAGATATAGTACAACGAAAAAGTTTTAACCAAAAAACTTTAACCAGACGTACGTTAAAAAGTTAACGTTGAAAATGGGTAAGTCAATTACGTAGAAATAATAGG
This sequence comes from Conchocele bisecta, assembly GCA_029237695.1. NCBI lineage: Eukaryota > Metazoa > Mollusca > Bivalvia > Lucinida > Thyasiridae > Conchocele > Conchocele bisecta. Next base: position 80,724,734 of record CM055274.1, on the reverse strand, counting down.
TGAAGGTAAAAAAATGGTCACATGTTGGATAGTTGTATGTGGTAGGCACCCTGGGTTATGAAGCTGTGAAAGTTTGGTGGTCCTAGGTGGTACAGTACCAAAGAAATGGACTTAAACACGAAAACTTAACATTGTAAATGCGAAAACTTAACATTGAAAATGGCTAAGTCGACTGCGCGGAAAAAATGGGTCAAGTTAAAAAAAAAAGTAACCTGTTGGATAGTGATATGTGGTGGGCACCCCTTGATTATGAAGCTGTGAAAGTTTGGTGGTCCTCCTAGTGGTACAGTACCAAAGAAATGGACTTAAACACGAAAACTTAACATTGTAAACGCGAAAACTTAACATTGAAAATGGCTAAGTCGACTGCGCGGAAAAAATGGGTGAAATTAAAAAAAAAGTAACATGTTGGATAGTGATATGTGGTGGGCACCCCTTGATTATGAAGCTGTGAAAGTTTGTGGTGGTCCTAGGTGGTACAGTACCAAAGAAATGGACTTAAACACGAAAACTTAACATTGTAAAACGCGAAAACTTAACATTGAAAATGGCTAAGTCGACTGCGCGCGGAAAAAATGGGTCAAGTTAAAAAAAAAGTAACATGTTGGATAGTGACATGTGGTGGGCACCCCTTGATTATGAAGCGGTGAAAGTTTGGTGGTCCTAGGTGGTACAGTACCAAAGAAATGGACTTAAACACGAAAACTTAACATTGTAAACGCGAAAACTTAACATTGAAAATGGCTAAGTCGACTACGCGGAAAAAATGGGTCAAGTTAAAAAAAAAGTAAAATGTTGGATAGTAATATGTGGTGGGCACCCTTTGATTATGAAGCTGTGAAAGTTTGGTGGTCCTAGGTGGTACAGTAACAAAGAAATGGACTCAAACACGAAAACTTAACATTGAAAATGGCTAAGTCGACTACACGGAAAAAATGGGTCAAGTTAAAAAAAAGTAACATGTTGGATAGTGATATGTGGTGGGCACCCTTTGATTATGAAGTTGTGAAAGTTTGGTGGTCCTAGGTGGTACAGTAACAAAGAAATGGACTCAAACACGAAAACTTAACATTGATTGTGGACGCCGCCCGCCGCCCGCCCGCCCGCCGCCCGGCTTTCGCCAATCCAATAGCCTGGATTTTTTTTCAAAAAACCTGGCTAAAAAGTAACATGTTGGATAGTGATATGTGGTGGGCACCCCTTGATTATGAAGCTGTGAAAGTTTGGTGGTCCTAGGTGGTACAGTACCAAAGAAATGGACTTAAACACGAAAACTTAACATTGTAAACGCGAAAACTTAACATTGAAAATGGCTAAGTCGACTGTGCGGAAAAAATGGGTCAAGTTAAAAGAAAAGTAACATGTTGGATAGTGATATGTGGTGGGCACCCCTTGATTATAAAGCTGTGAAAGTTTGGTGGTCCTAGGTGGTACAGTAACAAAGAAATGGACTCAAACACGAAAACTTAACATTGATTGTGGACGCCGCCCGCCCGCCGCCCGGCTTTCGCCAATCCAATAGCCTGGATTTTTTTTCAAAAAACCTGGCTAAAAAAGTAACATGTTGGATAGTGATATGTGGTGGGCACCGCTTGATTATGAAGCTGTGAAAGTTTGGTGGTCCTAGGTGGTACAGTACCAAAGAAATGGACTTAAACACGAAAACTTAACATTGAAAACGCGAAAACTTAACATTGAAAATGGCTAAGTCGACTGCGCGGAAAAAATGGGTCAAGTTAAAAAAAAGTAACATGTTGGATAGTGATATGTGGTGGGCACCCCTTGATTATGAAGCTGTGAAAGTTTGGTGGTCCTAGGTGGTACAGTACCAAAGAAATGGACTTAAACACGAAAACTTAACATTGAAAACGCGAACTTAACATTGAAAATGGCTAAGTTGATTGCGCGGAAAAAATGGTCAAGTTAAAAAAAAAAAAAAAAAGTAACATGTTGGATAGTGATATGTGGTGAGCACCCCTTGATTATGAAGCTGTGAAAGTTTGGTGGTCCTAGGTGGTACAGTAACAAAGAAATGGACTGAAACACGAAAACTTAACATTGATTGTGGACGCCGCCCGCCCGCCCGGCTTTCGCCAATCCAATAGCCTGGATTTTTTTAAAAAAAACCTGGCTAAAAATAATGACAAACACTGCAGATCCAGATAAGACGGCTCGTTAATTGCCGTCTCATCTGGATCTACAGTGTTTGCAAATGTTGTCTTTATGGTCTGTAAATTTACAAGGGTTATTATTCACACGGATGTACAGTGTTTGCAAATGTTGTCTTTATGGTCTGTAAATTTAAAAGGGTTATTATTCACACGGATGTGTTAATATCTAACCTGTGGAGACTCCGTCCAAATGTTAACAACGTCACACAACAACAACAGACTGTAAAGTGTCTATCCGCACAGATGAGGTCTTTGAGACTACAATAAACATATGTAACACACTTGACACACTCGTAATAAGAAAAGTATTAACTCGGTCAAAGATCTTTTAAGTTTTCCGCTGTGTCATAATGTTATCAGAACTGTTGACATTGCATGACCCAACTGGTGCATGCACTGTGGTATTTAAAATATTTAGGCCAAACTCGGACAAAACCAGGCTTATTACCATACATGTAGGGATAGTTCTGAGCAGCGCTCCAGATAAGGAATTAGTAATTGAGTATTTTCACTCCATCATTTCTGAAGCAATTGGGTATTTCAATATTTTAATTGGGTAAAATAAAATCACACTACTGTTTACACATCAACAGACAGCAGTTATTGAATAGTTTGCTTTGAAATGAAAACATGTCTTGGCATTTCATTAGAATTGTCTCCTTAGAGACAATTCTAATGAAATGCCAAGATGTGTTTTCATGGAAAATAGGAAAAATATGCTATATGTGTGGTCTGTTTATTGTTTTCTGCAGTATGATAAAGGTACCACAAAATTGGTATTGCTTTTTGATACTCGCTAACTTCTGATTTCAATTGGGTTTTTGGCAATTTTAATTGGGTATTTACGCAAATACGCAGCTGATCTGGAGCTCTGGTTCCGAGTACATACATGTATCTCTAATTACATTTCATTACACTACATTACATAAGAGTTATGATGGAGTAGTCTTTCCAAATGTGCATTTGAAGCGTTCTTTGTTTACTTTCTATTTCGTAGAGAGTGACCTAAGAACTTTGCTAATACACACTTTATTAGGTAAGTTTATGGTAATATTTTTGTGTCATATTGTAGAATTGTCTCTCCAGAACAATATAGAGAAGTATGATTGTCAACGCCCTGCGGGCTTTTTCTATATTTTAGTGTGCGAAGTGTAAATGCTATTACGCACATTTTTGCTATGTAGCGTGGTGTAGCGATATAGTGCAACCTGTTGCCTATAAAGTGAAAATTGTGCAGCTACCATAGGGACAGATTGATTGATTGAATGGAGATTCCTGTATCATATGTTCACCTGCAAAACGGTCATATGTGGGAATGACTGGAGAAATGGGGGTTTATGGTGTATGTGACCAGTGTAGTCCCAGATCAGCCTGAGCAATCACAACCAGTGCAGGCTGCTATCAGACTGTGTGGATGCACAGTCTGATAGCAGCCTGCACTGATTGTGTGATTCAGTCAGTGCAACACCAGTTAAGATCCTAACAAACAGAATAGATCCTTATGATAACAGATTTATTGATTGATTGGTGTTTAATGGCCTATCAACAGCTAAGGTCATTTAAGGCTGGGCCAACGGGTTCGATCCCGCATCCAACCTATTGCATTGGGGCGAAAATTCCAAAATCAAAACAGAATATTTCCATCGAAGAAAAATATATTCAGCCCTGAAATTATAATAGCCTGACCTGGTGCCAGGTCCATACAACACCAGTCACTTGGCTCCTTCCCCTAAAAGTAATAGGATTACAAATAATCATAATACTCACATAAGGGGTATAAACAGATTCAATTGTCACATACAAGAAAGCCAATGACGTACGTGACGGCCAAACCAGGTATTCGGTCGGGATTCCGGTAAGGATGAACCCCAATTGTTAAATTACCTATCGCATGCTCCCACTTGCCACCCACTAAGATATAACGAAAGGCCATAAGCTCCATTCTTCCTGTCACATATAGACAGGGTTTGCACTTGAAGAGCAGGCCAAACAGTCAGTAACACCACAGGCCTGTATAGCGGTATTGGCAAAAAGTGTAGATCCAGATGAGCCGGCTCGTGACGAGCCGTCTCATCAGGATCTGCACTTTTTGCAAGTAATTATCATATTTTCGACAACAAAAACACCCCCTTTTCATAAATGGACTAGTCTGAAATTCATTTTGTGACGGTTGGGTTGGTTGCAAAATTAACATATCAAAATCCATTTCAGTGTTGGGATCAGGATCAGAAATGAACTGTATAAGACTAGTTTTGTCAAATTGTGGGGTACAGGTATTTGACGTTTTATCACTACCATAGATACTTGTAGATAACTAGGACTGCCACGTTGATAGCCCAAAAAAAAAAATGTCAGAAGAGAAGTGAAGCTTGCCAGTTTGTGCACTGTCCACCGAAAGTTTGGTGGTCAAGGTACATGGTGGTCAAGGTACATGGTGGTCAAGGTACATGTACATGTATGATCAATAAAGCAGAAAGGATGTCATGGTCAAATGAAGGTCACACACAAGGGACAACACAAGCTTATTATTGAATGCAAGTTTGGTAAGACATATTTACAGAGAGAAATAATAACTAGAAATGTGACCTGTTTGCACACAAATGCCCCTGCTGGCAACCAAAGAAAACGAGGCACATTTGAAAACACAGTCTCAGGGCCAGAGAAGCATGGATTTGTTACAGCATGAAAGCAGACCATCCGAGCAATGGTTGTGTGAAATATCAAGCAGATCGATGTAATGAAACAGACATTATAAGACACTTACCCGAGTTTTGAATGCACCAAGTACATGTATGTGACCTTGACCAAGGGCTTAGCGGGGACAGGACGATTGTGGATTTTTCACAGGGCGGTAGAGGACCATTAAAGCTGTGTGTGTGTGTGAACTGTCAAGCAGATCCAATCAAGGAAACAGACATTATAAGAAATTGACCTGAGTGTTAAGGTTTTAAACGCAACAAGTATGTGACCTTGACCCTGGGCTTAGCACGGGTGGGACGATCGTGAATTAGTCACATGGCGGTAGAGGACCATTAAATCAATGTGTGTGTGAAATTTCAAGCAGATGAGTGCAAGGAAACAGAAATTATAAGACATTTACACGAGAGTTAAGGTTTCAAACGCACCAAGTATGTGACCTTGACTCTGGGCTTAGCAGGGGCAAGACAATCGTGGATTCGTCACAGGGCAGTAGAGGACCATTAGAGCAATGTGTGTGCGAAATATTAAGCAGATCTGTGTAAGGAAATTATAAGAAATTTACCCAAGCAGGACAGACGGACAGACACACGGTCCAAACACTATATGCCTCCAGCTCTACCGAGACCATAAAAACTGTTTAACAACCGGACGCACGTACGGACATATGTATGTTCATATGCCAATGTGCCGACTATATCGTGCTGTCCGCAAGCGGGCACGATAAAAATCAACACATGCCATAAGGTCAGTTTTCTCACCGGTGGCTTGAAGGTACTATCTCACTCACCTACATGTAGTCTAAGAACTCATAAATAACAGTCACCCCCTGGGAACAGGGAAGACATCCTGGATACATTTTACTTTACAACAGATTTCAAATTGGCATGCAATTTAGACCATATGTCAAGTTTGACCAATTAACCATTTCAACACCACAGGCCTGTATAGCGGTATTGGCAAAAAGTGTAGATCCAGATGAGCCGGCTCGTGACGAGCTGTCTGATCAGGATCATCACTTTTTGCAAGTAATTATCATATTTTCGACAACAAAAACACCCCCCTTTTCATAAATGGACTAGTCTGAAATTCATTTTGTGACAGTTGGGTTGGTTGCAAAATGTACGTACTTGGGTGGGGAATGTCCACATGTCTGATACTAACAATACCAATGCTTCCCTGTCCAGAGTGGTGGGATGTAAGTCATGCAGGGGAAATTATGCAGCCACAAATTTCCCAGGGTGGGAATTAGACTATCAAACATTCGGGTTTGGGGATATTAATCTCTACCAATCTCTTTGTACTGTCGTTTCTATGGGGACAAAGTTTGTCCTCGGAAATTAAACAAATAGTTACTTCATACAGGATTTAGACTGTCTATTTTAAATTTTTAATCAATATGTTTTTATGTTTTTGTGGGGGTGGGGTGGGAGCACCGCTACCTTGGATGGGGAGGTACATTAGCGACAGCTTGTAGAAGGAACTAGGCCAATCCATTACCGAACACGGATGCCCTACATATCGCTTTGATAATAAATGAGGCCAAATTCCAAGTCAAATTTTTTTTTTACCTGAGCGTTGAAGTTTTTGAAGCACCAAGTATGTGACCTTGACCCTGGGCTTGGCGGGGGCAGGACAAACGTGGATTTGGCACAAGGCGGTAAAGGACCATTAGAGCAATGCGTATATGAAGTATGAAGCTGATCCGTGAAAGAAAACAGAAATTATAAGATATTTAACCGAGCGTTAAAGTTTTTGAAGCACTAAGTATGTGACCTTGACCCTGGGCTTGGCGGGGGTAGGACGAATGTGGATTTTGCACAGGACAGTAGAGGACCATTAGAGCAATGCGTATATGAAGTATGAAGCTGATCCGTAAAGAAAACATAAATTATAAGATATTTACCTGAGCGTTAAAGTTTTTGAAGCACCAAGTATGTGACCTTGACCCTGGGCTTGGCGTGGGCAGGATGAACGTGGATTTGGCACAGGGCAGTAGAGGACCATTAGAGCAATGTGTATATGAAGTATGAAGCTTTTCCGTGAAAGAAAACAGAAATTATAAGATATTTACCTGAGCGTTAAAGTTTTTGAAGCACTAAGTATGTGACCTTGACCCTGGGCTTGGCGGGGGTAGGACGAACGTGGATTTGGCACAGGACAGTAGAGGACCATTAGAGCAATGCGTATATGAAGTATGAAGCTGATCCGTGGAAGGAAACAGAAATTATAAGATATTTACCCGAGCGTTAAAGTTTTTGAAGCACCAAGTATGTGACCTTGACCCTGGGCTTGGCAGGGGCAGGAAAAACGTGGATTTGGCACAAGGCGGTAAAGGACCATTAGAACAATGCGTATATGAAGTATGAAGCTGATCCGTGAAAGAAAACAGAAATTATAAGATATTTACCTGAGCGTTAAAGTTTTAGAAGCACTAAGTATGTGACCTTCACCCTGGGCTTGGCGGGGGCAGGACGAACGTGGATTTGGCACAGAACAGTAAAGGACCATTAGAGCAATGCGTATATGAATTATGAAGCTGATCCGTGAAAGAAAACAGAAATTATAAGATATTTACCTGAGCGTTAAAGTTTTTGAAGCATTAAGTATGTGACCTTGACCCTGGGCTTGGCGGGGGCAGGACGAACGTGGATTTGGCACAGGACAGTAAAGGTACAGGGCGGTAGAGGACCATTAGAGCAATGTGTATATGAAATATGAAGCAGATCGGTCAAAGGAAGAAGAAATTACGAGACATTTACGTGAGCGTTAAAGTTTTGTGACGGACGGACGGGACGGACAAGGGTAACACTAAATGCCCCCTCCACTATCGTGGTGGGGCACCACTATCGTGGTGGGGCATACAAATGACGTCACAGATTACTTCACATTCGGAGACCACGTAATCCCACATCTAGACATAGCACTATGGCTTTCACTACCGTTACATGCAGCCATAGACCTCACAGATACCTATAGACATAGCACTATGGCTTTCACTACCGTTACATAGCAAAGAAAATAATAAATGAAAAAAGTCAGATAATGAAAAATAGAAGTTAAACATGATATAGAGACATGGCATGTTAGTCAATCCCACATCCTGATATTGATCATGACATCATGTTGATTTCTCAATTTTCTAGAAAAAAAGTACATATCAACAACGTATAATTATTTGAAGAATTATGACCAATAAATGTAAAACCAATAGGCGGTTTCACACATCAAAGATGGAACAACATATTCCAATACATACACACTATTTGATACAGTTATTTTTCACTGAAAATTACGTTTGATTTATACCTGTTTACATTTCTTTCAATAGCTTCTGAACGGAAGTAACAAATGTGTCAAACACCGCGCATGCGCTTTGAAATGTACACACAAAAGCGGTGCATTAATTAACCAACTAAATACTGACATTTTACAGAAAGTATGAGTGATGTCGAAGAAATAACGCTAGAAGGGTATGCCAGCTATTTTAATAATAGTTATCAACTACGCTATAATGCGTTAAAATGTCGAAATGAGGGACAATTTGAATTCAATTGTATGGGTCTGTGCTACAGTACATTTGTTACCGAGAAACTTGTCCGCATTAGACAAAAACTTTTAATTAAAAATGTGATACCCCATAAAGATATTGAATATCCTGCTGTTTACTATATGTTCCGTTACTGACCTATTCCATTCAAGACCAGTAGAGTAAGTTTACCTGGCTTTGCAAAGTATACTTTGAGGGAGTAATCATTTATTTTCCTGAAATGCATTATTTCATATAGAACTAACAAATGCATATATTTCATGATTAAAAGTATGCAGAATTATTATACTGAATTTATATAATTAATTTAAATAAATTCAGTATAATAAAAATTAATAAATTTATCATAAAATTGAAAATTTCTCCCTCAAAGTATACTTTGCTACTAAAGTATACTTTGCAATATTGATGAAATCGGCTACTGGATTCGCACACCTCGATGTTTTACTTGTCGTTACAGTTTTCTGACTCGGTAAACACATTTGACTTTCTTAAAACATTCGTCTTCAGAAAACGACATTAATAATCAAACATGCAAAATACTGGTGTGTGCAAAGCCACGTACACTGCGAAGCCGGGTATACTTAATCTACCATGTCTACTACATGTATTTAACGTTACCTGATTATAGATCCAGGGTCAGAGACATACGATGATACGTACATGCGTCTGGGTTAAAGTTGTGTTTTTTTGTTACAGTTTTTCGTTCGACTATCAAAGCCTCGGCAGGTGCAACATGCAGGCCGCGGCCATCTAGTTTTATTTCTTGCTATATTTAGATGATTCCCTTTGTAATAAACAATCTTGTTTATTACAAAAGGAATCGTCTAAATACATAATTAATTAATATTGCATTTTAGCCATTTTCAAATAGGTGCAAATTTGCTTGCTGGTATTACATCGCTTAATCGTACAAGGTTGTGAGACACGCATCCATTAAACTGGTATTCAATTTGTAAGGTTGCAAGCCGCGCATGTCAATTTTTTTTTTATTTTTTTTTTATCATTTGTTCAATATTTTAGAAGGAAGACAATCAATAATACATTTGTAAAACATGTATTGAATTTGAAATCTTGGGGTATAATACTCTTTAGATACAAAACTTATCTGGAGCTCTGGCTATTGCAACATTTGCCGGTTATGAGTGGAAATCAAGTTGGCGGAGTGTAAACTGAGTGGACTGCATGTTGTTTAAATTGCCATTTGGTTCTGATTAGACATTTGTCTCTTATTATGTCAGATTACTACTTATTATATACATGTGACTGTGGTGGGTGGTTGGTCGGGCGAAATCGATGGCGTAAATTAACGGTAGGGGTTCCTCGCTATAGGAATTATGATTTGCCTGGTTTGGCCCTCGGTTACGTTTTTATCTCTGGCTCTTTTGTTACCTGGGAGTGGAATTGGGTTTGGGTTTATATACCCACTTTTTTGTAAAAAAAAAATGGGTATATTGTTTTCGTCACGGGTGTCCGTCCGTCCGTACGGACGTACGTCCGTACGTCCGTCCGTCCGTCCGTCCGTCACGTTTCTTGTAACTCGAAAAACTTTTTCACCTTCATACCTACGCGCCTGATATTTGGTATGCAGCTTCGTTATCATGTGCAGATGCGCAAAGTGAATTCGGATTTTTGATCCGACCCTCCATCATGGATTATCTCCCCCTTTCGGACTCAGAATTTCCCATTTTTTCCTTGTAACTCGAAAAACTTTTTCACCTTCATACCTACGCGCCTCATATTTGCTATGTAGCTTCGTTATCATGTGCAGATGCGCAAAGTTAATTCGGATTTTTCATCCGACCCTCCATCATGGATTATCTCCCCCTTTCGGACTCCGAATTTCCCATTTTTTCCTTGTAACTCGAAAAACTTTTTCACCTTCATACCTACGCGCCTCATATTTCCTATGTAGCTTCGTTATCATGTGCAGATGCGCAAAGTGAATTCGGATTTTTGATCCGACCCTCCATTATGGATTATCTCTTTCGGACTCAGAATTTCCCATTTTTTCCTTGTAACTCGAAAAACGTTTTCACCTTCATACCTACGCGCCTCATATTTGCTATGTAGCTTCGTTATCATGTGCAGATGCGCAAAGTGAATTCGGATTTTTCATCCGACCCTCCATCATGGATTATCTCCCCCTTTCGGACTCAGAATTTCCCATTTTTTCCTTGTAACTCGAAAAACTTTTTCACCTTCATACCTACGCGCCTCATATTTGCTATGTAGCTTCGTTATCATGTGCAGATGCGCAAAGTGAATTCGGATTTTTCATCCGAACCTCCATCATGGATTATCTCCCCCTTTCGGACTCCGAATTTCCCATTTTTTCCTTGTAACTCGAAAAACTTTGTCACCTCATACCTACGCGCCTCATATTTGCTATGTAGCTTCGTTATCATGTGCAGATGCGCAAAGTGAATTCGGATTTTTGATCCGACCCTCCATTATGGATTATCTCCCCCTTTCGGACTCAGAATTTCCAATTTTTTCCTTGTAACTCGAAAAACTTTTTCACCTTCATACCTACGCTTGAGTCGGGCTATGCCCCATATATAAAAGTAAGATTGGCGCTAATCCTATTACTTTTAGGGGATGGGATAAATGATGCTGGTGTGGCGAGGGCCTGGCACCAGATCAGGTTGTTCTAATTTCAGGACTGAATATATATTTTGATTGTAAATATTGAGTTCTGAAGTTGGGATTTACCCCCCTTGGACAGGTGGATATGGGAACTCGACCCCGTTGACCCGTCTGCGTGTAGACTCCCTGAGGCTTGTACCTCTATGTCAGAAAAGCGGACGTTAAACCCTATTCACTCACTCACTCACTCACTCATACCTACGCGCCTCATATTTGCTATGTAGCTTCGTTATCATGTACAGATGCGCAAAGTGAATTCGGATTTTTCATCCGACCCTCCATCATGGATTATCTCCCCTTTCGGACTCGAATTTTCCATTTTTTCCATTTTTGTAAACCTCGAAAAACTTTTTCACCTTCATACCTACCGCGCCTCATATTTGCTATGTAGCTTCGTTATCATGTGCAGATGCGCAAAGTAAATTCGGATTTTTCATCCGACCCTCCATCATGGATTATCTCCCCCTTTCGGACTCAGAATTTCCCATTTTTTCCTTGTAACTCGAAAAACTTTTTCACCTTCATACCTACGCGCCTCATATTTGCTATGTAGCTTCATTATCATGTGCACATGCGCAAAGTGAATTCCCATTTTTGATCCGACCCTCCATCATCGATTACCTCCCCCTTTCGGACTTAGCATTTGGGGAAAGTGGGTATATTGCGATGGCGCGCCATCGACTTTTTCTAGTTGCCCATTATAAAAGTAGTTTAAAAGATTATTACTGATCATGCTGCTTTTGGGAGGGGGCCAAGTGATTCTGGTTGGGTAAGGGCTGTAATTAATGTTGTGAGAACTTGTAGCCCAAGCCCATTGTACTTATATGCAATAAACTACATGTATGTTTAAACTAGTGATTCTGGTGAGGCGAGGACCTGGCATCAGAGCAGGCTTATATAGTTTTTTTATTGTAAATATTCAGTTCTGATTTTGGGATGCCCGCCCCCCGCCCCCATTTGTACATGTACTTGAACATGTACATGTACTTATTTTAAACAATATTTATTTGACAGTATATGGTACAATACAAGGTATACAATGACAGGGATATGAAAACAAGTGCAACATATGGGATTTAGTACTAAACCCATTGAACCAGCCTTAAATGACCTTAGCTGTTGATAGGCCATTAAACCCCAGCAAACAAACATGTGACTGTGGCTGGAGAAATGGGGCTTATGATATTTATGACCAGTCCAGCTGCTGATCTTCTAGCACAGTCCTGCGACATGGTAAGTAATGATACTGTTTGTTAGAAGCAGGCCAGTTTGTTCACTTAACTGAACTGGCGATCAGTGCAGATCCCGATCAGACTGTGCTGAAGCACAGGCTGATTGGGATCTACACTGGTCGAAAATGTCATAATATATGATTTACATGAATTTATACTTTGTAGAGCGGCCGTGAAGGAGATTATGAAAGATGTTCGACGTGGCAATGAGCGAGCAAAAGAAATGGGAGCTCTTGGATGGTACAGTACTTCTTCCTTCTGGAATTACCTCCCCTGTCATATCAATTTTCGTTTAGAAAAATGTTCTCAAAAGTGATGTTGAAAATTATGTGTTTTTAAGAGCCCACACACAAATCTAGTTCACTGAAATTATTTTCTTCTTTTCAATATTTGAATTGCATGTATTTATTATCCCCTCGCTGATGGGTAAGAGGGGATATAGCATTAGTCCATGTACGTACATGCATGCGTATGCGAGTAACACCTTTCATTTTTCAATAACCGCTTCACCAATTTTGATAATATTTGGCCACAATGTGCGTCTAGGGAGGGTGCTTTGTTTTGCGTATGACCCACGTCCAACCATCCAAGGTCAAGGTCACTGAGGACTTATGTTCACCTTGTTTGTAAGGCAAAGTGCATTAAAGTTTGTCCTTTTCTTTTTTTTTGTTATCAAGGCTGCCAGCAAGGGGATTAGCTTAGTGATCATGATGCCCTTGTTGAAAATAAGTTTTATTGTGTATAATTATGACCCTGGGGCCCGTTTCACTAAACTTTGTACGACCACAATGTTCGTAAGTGCAAATTTAGGATCTTCTGGAAATTTCAATTGATGGATTTACATTTATTGAGCATAGGCTGCATATCCAATAATTGTTTACAAGAAAACATTGTTAATGTTAATCATAATTTTGCACTTACAAACATGTTAGTCGTACAAAGTTCAGTGAAACGGCCCCCGTTGTTGAACAGGTGTAAATCCCGAGGTGGCTATTTCCTTGTCATCGTGATAACTCAAGTACTGCTTTCTGGATCTTGTCCAAATTCAGTATGTTTGTTTATTGCATGGCACACGGAAGAATCCGATTTTCAAAACTTTTAAGTGTGTTTTCTTTTTTATTTACTGGCCATGCCTCCACAGGTGTCTATATAGGGGTTTTCCAAACAAATTGTATCCAAATATATGTGTTATTGTGGTAAACAAGTACAACCATACTAACTGTAACTACATTTGATAAGAATACTTACAATGTACATGTGTATAGGCAATTTCTTTATCAAATTTTGTGAAAATCACTTATTTTTCACCATTGTAGGCAAAATCGTGGAATTGTTCCACTATTTATTAGGCAAATGTTGTATAAATTATAAAAACACATGCGATCACAAATTTATTTGGGGGTTATTATAATGTACTCTTGTCCGTCCGCCAATAGAACTTTGAATTACTTTGTGCATTTGAGTCTTTTCCTAGGCGACTATAACACCAACGTCTCTGTTTTAAATGACTTAGACATTCGGACCACTTTGCACATTTAACTGTTTATTAAAAATTCAATATGTGATCTATAACTTATTTATTGTTTACACAATGCCCATTCGGGAAGCTCTGCCCCCAAATGTGATTTTGAATCGCTATACTAATACGTGATTGGCGGTGTAACACGTAGTGAGCGCGTGTGTGGGCATCCCCAGGGTGTCCGGTTTAGAGAGGCTCCACTGTAATAAAGCACTCCATGAACAGTTTTTGTAATTCTCAATCATGAACAGGCACGACAATGACATAAATGACAGTGAAACCCATCTAAATTGGAACACAATGGGGTGCCAGGGTGTCCGGTTTAGAGAGGTTCTACTGTATGATGCTAGTGGGGGCATCCATGTCCCATGAACTCATTTCTTGTTACGTTATTGTATGGACTACTTCCTTTCAGGCGACAAGACTACGTTCCGATAGCCAACAAACGGTTCCTAAACAGTACGCTAGTGAGCACCCTAAAAGACGGCTACAGGAAGGACAAACAGCGGGAGAAGGGAAGCAGTGATAAATACGAAAAACACATGTCTGAACGCCATCATAAACATCGACGGCAGCCAGAAGGCCCACTGGCAGGGACGGAACTTTTAGATTACGGCGAATTTGATGCTTTTAAATACACAGACGACTGCACCGATCAGTATTCAGAAGATTTGCATAGAAGAGAACTGCGTGATAAGTTCCCCACTATGAAGCGCGATCGTTACCAGAGGTTCAATCGCGGGTCACGTAGGCGTCCTTGGTTTCGGCATAGAGACGATCGGTATCAGGCTCTCGAAATGGGGGAGGTTCCGTCGAAGTGGGATCACGATCGATATGACGGCAACTGGTCAGACACACATTCTGCCGACGAGTATCAGTCGGATAACGATTGTGAAGATCGGAGGTCACGGTCTCGTTCGCGATCACGTGATAGGTCAAGGTCACACAGGTCACGGTCATACAGGTCGAGATCACACCGATCTAGATCATATTCATCTGAGTCACGATCAAGATCTAAGTCACATGATCATTCAAAATCCAAATCCGGTCATCGATCACGCAAGAGTTCACATTCAAGGTCAAAATCTAGATCAAGTTATAGATCCAGATCCAGCCATCGGTCAAGATCCAGCCATCGGTCAAGGTCCAGCTATCGGTCAAGGTCCAGCCATCGGTCAAGATCCAGCCATCGGTCAAGATCCAGTGATCGGTCAAGATCCAGCCATCGGTCACGGTCCAGCCATCAGTCACGGTCCAGCCATCGGTCAAGATCCAGCCATCGGTCAAGGTCAAGATCCAGCCATCGGTCAAGATCCAGCCCCAGCCATCGGTCAAGATCCAGCCATCGGTCAAAATCTAGCCATAGATCACGATCAAGTCATAGGTCGAAATCCAGTCATAAATCGCGTTCAAGCCATCGGTCAAAATCTAAGCATCACTCAAAGAAGTCGAAAAAGAAACGACATCATAGTGAAAAATCTGAACACCGCCATAAACATAAAAAACGAAGACATAGTAAAAACAGTGACCATGATGATTATGATGATGATGAACGCCATTCAAGGTCAAATTCTAGATCGTATGATGGACAGAAAAGCAGTCACTCCGAAGCTGGCTATATGTCAAAGCAATTTAGAAACAACTGGGAAATGATGGATTATGATGAAAATTACCATCACGGTGAAAGAGGTCGCTTTAACAACAGGCGCTTTCAGCGTGGTAACCCTAACAGCAGACACTGGCTTGGACGTGGCATGCGACGCGGCGGCATTGTGCCACAAACAATCAACTACGACGATAGCTTCATGAGAGCTTACGAAGGCTTTTGTTTGCATTATTTCATCCAACTCCGTGGCACTGATAGAGGAAACTTCAGGGGCAGACGACCAAGTCGCCAATTCTTCACGGAGAACTACTTTAGGCCAAAGAAAATGGATCCCGAGAAGTTTGAATCTCGAATGTATAGCGATAAATACAAAGGTGCCCCACCGCCTGAAACACTCGACTCACTGGACTCGATTCACGAAACAAAAATGTGGTCAGACACTGGATCGGCAGATGAATATGAAGATGAATGGTCAAGATCTGGTTCGCAGTCACGTTCGCGATCACGGTCTCAAAGTCGATCAAAGTCACGTTCGCGTTCACATAAATCCAAAAAGAAGAAGAGCCATTCTCACAAAAGGTCGCATAAAAAGCACAAGAAGCACTCAAAGAAACATTCACGTAGAGATAAAAGTGAGTCGGATGACACCGACTCCAAATCTGAGGACGAGAAAAGTGCAAGATTGCAACGTAAAAAATCTAAGGAGAAAAGCGAGTTTGAATTAACACCGAGTGAAGATTTGTCACCGAGCGTCGAACTAACCCCAAGCGAATCTGAAGAGGATGGCGAGTTAACTGAGTCAGAAGAAGAAGACTCATTGGAGTGAGTCCTGAATCACTGACCCTGCTCAGTGAAAATGCGACAGAAAGTAGTTCCATCAGAAGGAAGGAACTAAATGGCAAGCAGACAGCAGATCAGTTAATGTAATTCGAAGTGAATATAAAACAGGGATTCCGCTGGGAAAAATAAAAAAATCGCCACTTCAAAAAAAAGAAATTTTTTTTTTCTTTTTTTTGAAGTGGCGATTTTTTTTCGAAAATTGTATTTTTTTATCGCCAATTGTTTATTTTTATCGCCAATTGCGAAAGTGGCGATCGCCAGCGGAATCCCTGATAAAATATTTCCACATGTGATTCCTTCTCACTGACCCTGCTCAGTGAATACTTGATAGAAAATATGACGAATTAACAAACTACCAAGTTCAGTGAACATTCCACAGAATTGAACATCAGGTTACAAATACCAAGTGGACAGGAAATATATACAATAATTTAACAAAATGCCGAGTGGATAGATATTTCCATAGAAAATCAGTGAACAAACTGACATGTCAAGTGGACAAAATATTCTTCCAAATAATAGAACAACTGTTAACAAAATGCCAAGTGGACAATACATCGTTTCACATAATCAAACGTCAGTTACCAAAATGATAAGTTGACAGAAGAAACTTTTGTGGAACGGAACGTCAATGAATGAAATGTGTCTCATAAAAATAATACCAAGTGGAAGAAATGGCCGACACAATGAGAGGTACTGAGATTTACATTTATTTAAAGTTGTACAGTATCTTTCCATAAAAGGGATTCTTTTGCAAAGCTTAGACGAAACCTTTTTTTTATTATTTAAATACTAACAATGTGCTCTGGATAAGCTTAAATTCCAACTTATTTGCAAAATTTCCTCAAAATACTTACAAGTTGTGATGTTTACCATGCTGAATTAAATTTGTCGTCTGCTATTTATTGTCCATTTTTCTCATAAGAAAACATGATTTGACAGCACTTTAGAATCAGTTCCAATGAATTGCTGCCAAACCATGTTTTATTGAGACAAAAGACAAACAGCAGACAACAATTTTTGTTTCCCGCATTCTAAGAGTTAAACCTTAAATGTTGTGAATGGATATTAACATCTGCTGACATTTCCTAAACTGGCATTTATTAAGCAAAACAAAATGTTTTGGCAGTATATGAGGATCATCTCCATTGAAGATGATTTTCATGTGCTGTCAAACACATGTTTTCTTGAGAAATCTTGAAAAAAAAGCAAGTAATATTTCTATTCTAGCCTTGTATGTGTTCGAGTCAGTTAAGGAAAGTACAATTTGTATGTTTTGTGGAAAAGTGAGAAAAGAAATGTCTCCAAAAAAAATAAATCGAGTATGAAATGTTCAGCTTTTTTAGAGCACTAAATGTGATGAAATTCAGCCATGGTTTAAATACGTGAGATTTCCTTTTCACAGAACTGTTATTGTTTCCTACATGGACCGTCACACTGTGAATATGAAGACTTGAGTTGTACATTCAGTTATTTATCGATACGGTAATAACAATTAACATTTGAACAGTAAAGCATAGGTCCAAAATGAAGAGATGAATATCCAATGACAATACCCAAGTGTTGCCATGCATTCAAAGTTCCATTTCATATGATAACCATGGCAACCAACCGATACCCAGCAAGCAACGCATTTCAATATTATAACGACGACACCATAGAGATGACATTTATCGAAGTTCTTTGAAAAAAATTACCGTATGAGTAAAAAAAAGTGTTCCTAATTTTGATACAGTGATGCATCGTGGGGGAATTGACTCTCGGATCCTTTCATTGGATATTATTCTCACAACACAGTATTCAGTTAACAATATTCGTATAGATCTACGGCGTGGGTTGTACCAGCACTAATTTACCGCCAAGTGAAATGTCGATGCCTGAAAGAGCTACACCTGATCGTTATTAACTATATTAACATTGTTCCAGCTGCCTTGGAAAATTTCGACAGTATGCAGGATTTCGAAATGTGGAAATAATGTGACCGTGTCTCGTTGTAAAGAAAGTGCCAGTTTAGTGCATTGAGTGGAAATAGAAGTTACAATATAAACGTTGTTGATCATGCGAAGGTAATATTCAATGTACATTTGTGCCAGTATGTGTCAGAGATTTTGTTATACCAATTTATACCAAAACTTGTTAATATTTCTATTTCTAAGATTTACATCAGACATCAAATATTAAAAATAATGTAAAATTTATAGTTAAAATTAAAGGTGTCGTCTGCTGATTGTTTTTCAATATCTCAAGAACTGAAGAAAAAATATGTTTTGGCAGCACATGAGAATTGTCTCCAATGGAGACGATTCTCATGTGCTGCCAATGCATATTTTTGTTAACAAATAAACAGCAGACGACAATATTCAGTTCCCGCCTTTTAAGGCTTAATGAAGTTTCTCTGATATATACTGGTATAGTTTCTTGTATTGGCGATAACAGAATATGTGGAAAGACGTTATAAAGCGTACCATTTGAAACGATGGATTTGACATGAATATATAAGTGTATAAAATGCTAAAATGTGTACATATTGTGGGAGAAATTGTAGATTGGAAGCGAGGCCGTCATTCCCGTAGCTTACAATGGTGATAAACATTGCAAAATGACATTAACAAACAATGTACCAATATTTTACAGTATTCTGAACATTGGAAAGGAATAACCGACGTTTTATGGAAATTATAATCAGCTACAAATCGATACCTGTGCAGATATCGTAATAAAATGAACACTACTAGTACGTCATCTGCTGTTTTCTAGAATGTTTTATCGCAATTTTAATCAACTACATGTACATGTACAAATCGATGCATGTGCCAATAATCGTGAAAATAGTAACAATATACACCATCTGCTGTTTTCAAGAACGTTTTATTGAAATTTTAATCATCGACGAATCATGTGCAGATAATCGTGAAAATAGTGACAATATACATAACCCGTTCTTTTCGAGAATGCATCATGGGAATTTTATTCAACTACGAATCGACACATGTGCAGATAATCGTGATGATAATAACAATATACATCTGCGGTTTTCTGGAAAACTGTTTCAACTACATCAGATTTAGATGACCACGAACAATGATGATGTTGGAACTGACTCCGAATATCAAGTGTGTTTTCTACATGCTTATGTACTGGTCACTGTGAATTGGAACAGTTTCGCACTTTCACATTTTGATTTTGGACCAGTAACACAACGGATGCCTATTCAACAGTCTGTATTGTCGGATTAAATTCTCCATGGACTTGAATGGACATACAACCCCAATCTTGAAGTTTCCCAGTCCTGGAAGAATTACACACAGGTGACTTGGACCAGGACACAGACAATTGCCTATTCAAAAAAGTTACCCCACCCACCAGTCCACCTACTTGTATAGACTATACATCGGATACGATGTATAGTCTATAAATGTGGGTGGGTGGGGTAACATTTGACCAGTTGACCATCTTCTGGGTGCTAGGTCCGAGTACATGTAATGATTTGAATATGTACACCATCGTATATGTACATCATGTTCACTAGGACATAAAAAAGAGTACTTTGGTTCTCAGATATCGCAACGTCAGAAAAATCCCTGCACATCAAGCATTTTATCGTCATGGAGAAATAAAATCGTACTGTAAATTCGCCACAAGATCAATAAAAAACACTACGATGCAAATCTGTCAAATCCAATCATGTCTGACGAAACTTTGGTGATTTTTCACATCTAAAGAGGTCGTAGTAACTTTATAGATCATTTTTGCATTTGGCGATTAAAAATAATCAGAAAATATATTCAAAAAATCATAATCAAACATCGGAAAAAAAAAAAGATACTGGTATTTAAAAAATCTGCTCTCTCGCGTGACGTTCCGCAAATTAAACATATCTGAGAACCAAAGTGCTTGTTTATGGCCTTAAATATTATTGGTCAAAAATTATTTTAACATTGTAAGAAATTTTTTTATGAATGATGTACTCAGTAAGTAGATGATGAAATGTCAGCTCAAATATGGAAGTTCATTCAATGTTTGCTTTCAACATACATGTATGTCTGAGTTTCTCAGTGTGCCACATTTACAGATTTTTTTATTGAAATTCTTCTAGACAAAAATTGCCTTAACTATGAAATATTATGCAATGTGCTGTGTCATGACTGTTTTGATTACGAACAATGTGCAAAGAAAGGTAACAATTATTTAAATCATTAGACATACGAGACGAGCCATGTGATTGTATACTTAATGAGATGTTTGATTTTTCATGAAAAATATTTACAGAAACTGATATTTTCTGTAAATGATGTCAAATTTTAATGAAATTTTAAGAGCAAATTTGACGTCATTTACAAAAAATACCACATATTTTTGTGTTAGTACTAAACCCATTGACCCGGCCTTAGATGACCTTAGCTGTTGATAGGCCATTAAACCCCAACAAACAAACAAAACAAAACACATATTTTTGTATAAAATATCTTTCATTAAAAATTGCACCTACATACAAAATCACATGGTTAGTCTCATTTATATCATGTACATATGTCTTATAGTAATATAATTAAGCTCTAATTGTGCTACCTGTGAACACATCGGAATTGTAAATACATCATGGCGATGCTAGTGTTGGTTTGTAAATGTAAACAAATGTTTTACAGTAATAACCCTAAATATTCGGAAACGATTTTCAGAAGCATATGTAGCATGTAATTATATGTATATGGTTTCCCACAGCAAAGCGTGTTCCAATATTTGAGGTTAGCTGTACTGGTTATTCACATTAACAGTGTATTTGGATACAATTTGTTTTAGGAAACACCTATCCCAAAACAAATAGTGCCCCAATATTTAGGGTTAACTGATTCCTGTATGAAGGTACATGTACATCTATATATACATGTATAACCTATTGCAGTACATTTAGGAATGTGTGCTGCCGGTAACTCATTGGAAATTGATCTTTATGAAGAGTGGGTGTCAGGTGGGAGCATGGTTGTGTAATTTAACGATCGGGATTCATCCTTACTGGTATCCCGAACAGAGACCTGTTTACACATGAAAACATATCTTGGCATTTCATTAGAATTGTCTCCTTGGAGACAATTCTAATGAAATACCAAGATGTGTTTTCATGGAAAATAAGAAAAATATACTATATTTGTGGTCTGTTTATTGTTTTCTGCAGCATGATAGATGTACCACAAAATTGTAATTGCTTTTTGATACTCGCCACTTCTGATTTCAATTGGGTTTTTGGCAATTTTAATTGCATATTTAAGCGAATACGCAGCTTATCTGGAGATCTGCATTGGTTTTGTATACATGTCGGGTGGATAAAAAAAATTACCCCAACTTTCAGATTTTATGTCTCGGATACTATTCATACATGTAGTACATGTATCTCGATATAATTTAATATAGTATCATTCGTGCAATTATTTCTGACATCTAAAAGTTTCAACTTGTGGCCCTAAAATAAAACATCATGATCCAAAAACCTATGCAAACTTGCAAGTGTGATATTGACTGATATGCTTTATGTAATACATTTCCAATTTTCCATTTAATAACTTTCAAACAATGTGAAAAGTTAAAGATTGCGCGGAATACCCCACAGAAAATGCAAATTTTTTCGACCACATGGTCTTTATCAAAATAGTGTGAAACTGTATTGGCAGTCCTATGTGACGTGGGGGTTTACTGCTACAATATGGACGTCACATACATGTAGGACTGCCAATACAGTTTCACACTATTTTGATAAAGACCATGTGGTGAAAAATGTAATAAAAACAGTGACTTTAAAACAATGTGTATTAAATGTGCTTCCCTTCGGAGGTTATTGGAAATTACTACCATATCACTTTTCAGTTAGCTGAATACTGGTGGATTTGCAATTTTGATGAAATATATGTCACAAACGTCTGAAGGTACAAACCTGCAATTTGCCATGTACGAACATAAATGATTGTAGGTTCCAAAAATTAATCCAAACTGCAACTGGCACTATTATCTATAGAAGTGGCCGGACACTTTTTGGTCAACCCTCATTCAATTTACGTCGGCATTTTAGGTTTTGGATCATGATTTTTGTTTTTTATCACCACAGGATTAGTAACAATGTTACTGCGTTGAAACTTTTAGATGTTGAGAGACAAGTGCACGAAGTGATAGTTATGTGATCAATTATACGTAATTATTCTGTAAATATTCTGCGAAATAACAATTTGAAAGTTGTTGTAATTTTTTTATCCACCCAATATGTTTGCGATGTTTTCTGTAAATTTTGTTGAGTAAGTGTACCGGTAATGCGGTCTTCATTGAAGACAAATGCAGACTTGTTTTAATGGCATATTTACAATGACGTTATAATTTGGTGAAAAGCGTTCCCGCAGAAAAGGCAGCCAGATGCAGGCTTCAGACCATTTGTGTCCCCGATGTATCAGGGGTTACCATTCCCGTATTGGCCTACATGTACATAGCCACAGCAGACCATGTACGATGGACCAGACAACAGAAGGGCGCAGATCTATGGTCTCTCGAGACTCATGGATGCCACTGTCTGATGAATGATGATTTGGTGAAGTCATGTGTCTGTCGTTGTCGGTCATCCAGTAGCCGATTTCACAAAAATTGCTAAGCATACCCATCTTGCTAACTGTACTTTAAGGGAGAAATTTTCAATTTAAGGATAAATTTATTAATTTTTATTAAACTGAATTTATTACATTATCACAGCCAATTTGGCTGTGATAATGTAATAAATTCAGCATAATAATTCTGCATACTTTTAATCATCAAATATATGCAGTCGTTAGTTCTCTATGAAATAATGCATTTCGGGAAATATAAATGATTACTCCCTCAAAGTATACTTAGCTAGATAAGTATGCTTAGCAATTTTGGTGAAATTGGCTACAGATGTTCAATGTGAAGTCTGGCAGACTTTCTCCACAAGACTTCATCAGCCAGCGGATGTTCTTCAGAATGCTACGGAATTGAAGATCAACCATCGAGCAGATCTATGGTCTATATACTCATGGATGCCAATGCCTGATGAATGATTCGGTGAAATCCTGTGATGTCGTTCTTCATCGGTCGTCCAGTAGTCGATTTCACCAAAATTGCTAAAAAATACTTATCTTGCTAAGTGTACTTTGAGGGAGAAATTTTCAATTTAAGGATTATTTTTATTATACTGAATTTATTGCAGGATAGGCTGAATACGGTAGGTCATTATCGGGCTGTAGGAGTTAGACTGACTAAAATGACACAAGTCCCATTTCTCCCAGCCACAGAACGTTGTGATCTCTGGTGTTACTGGGTGCGAATAAACCCTTTGTTATATGTGTTGCCTGATTTTATTATGCCCCCGGTCTCGATAGAGCCAGGTGGAATATAGTGTTTGGACTGTATGTCCATCCAAGCGCACAAGATGCCACTTGTTGTGTACAGAGAAAAATAGGTAACTAAATTCCATTCATTCCGTTGCTTATTGGGTACTTGGAACAATATAGGGTTCAACAATGTCCAGCCGTGGGTAAACGTTTGTCGTGGCACGAGGGAACTGTTTGAACCCCAAGGCCGTAGGCCGCGGGTTTAAACAGTTCCCGAGTGCCACGGCAAACGTTTACCCACGATGGACATGGTCGAACATTATTGTTACGTTTCTGTTGGAAATATTGTGCAATTTGAGCATTTATGCAGTAGTTTCTGTTCTTTGATATTCTGCTCCATTCAAATAGCTGATTTACACATACATATTCCGGGGCCGCAGTACAGGTCTCGTGATGTACCGCATCAATTTTAAAATGAGCATAGTCTACAGCCATGGTCAAACAGCATGCGCTGTATGTTTGAACACGAATGTGAGTGGTGTCGAATGCCATGGAACAATAGAAAATATCCTTATTGGGTACCTAGAAAACAAGAGAAATACCCAACAAGTGCCGTCTCCGGACGTGTGTCCGTCCATAGGTTCAATTAAGAAGTTAGCTGGAGTTGCTCAAATCTTGTCGCGGAGTGCATTTACTTATTTGTGACTATGTCTGTAGAAAGCACCCTTTTTCTTGATGTAAATATTCTGTTCTGTTTTGGGATTTTCCCCCTAATGCAGCAGGTTAAAACGGGATCGAACCCGTTTGCCCGGCCTTACATGACCTTTAATAGCTGTTGATAGGCCGTTAAACACCAATAAACAAACAAACCAACAAACATTTTGTGACAATTGGATTGGTCGGAAAATGCATATATCAAAATCCATTGGAGATATTTAGGGTTGAAAGGGTTGACAAATGTGCTTATACAATGTACATGTAGTTAAATATGTTTAGATGTGATCCACCGCAGGCTGAGAAAATCTACCTTATGACTATCTGTGACAATTGTAGATCCTGATCATCCTGTACAGCCAAACTGTGTGAGTATGGTCTACATAGCTTTCTTGACAACAGCCAAGCTATTTCTGTAACTAAATAGTGAACAGTATAGGCCCGGATGCACAGTCTGATATGGGGCTATACTGGTCGCAAAAGGCCCCTTTCTCTCTCAGCTGCCCGACCAGGTATAATGATGTACATTGTATAATATGTACGGGTTTACATGAAATCATGTATAAAGAATTTGTACAATATTGTGGTGTCATTAACCCTTACTACGCTGAATTAAATATTGTCGTCTGCTGGAAATGTTTTATTTTCAATATTTCTCAACAAAAACCTGGTTTTGACAGCACATGAGAATCGTCTCCAGTGGAGATGATTCTCATGTTCTGTCAACACCAGTTTTTTAATTAAGAATTGAAGCAAAAATGAAAAACAGCAGACGACAATTTCCGTCAACAGCGTAGGAAGGGTTAACATATATGTCCGACAACATGAACATATCGTCACTATGTGATATGATATAAAAGTTAATGGTTTTCGTAAACGTGACAAGAGGTTCATTTTCAATGTATTCCCATCCACAAATACCGTAATAGCCCTTCATTTTCAGACATTTTGGCCCCAATTGATGCTGTTACACGTTGATGGGCCATTCAGCACCATTCTATTTCATTCAGATATACTTTATTGTGTAACATTCTTGTGATTACCATCTGAGTTGCACCATGTCTGGAAACTCTCCAAGACGAATAACATAGTAGTTTTGCAATCATGCTTTATTATAGGGATGAATGGCCTTTTTGTTGAATTTATCGGGGATATAAACTTGGAAAAGCCACTTTCGCAATTGGCGACAAAAATAAACAATTGGCGATAAAAAATTACAATTTTCAAAAAAAAAAAAAATGTTTTTTCGAAAATTGTAATTTTTTATCGCCAATTGTTTATTTTTATCCTATTGGTTATTATAGGAATGAATGACCTTTTTGTGGAATTTATCGGGGTATAAACTTGGAAAAGTCGCGGGAATACTGGACGAAGGCCGGAAGGCCTCGTCCAGTATTCCCGCGACTTTTCCAAGTTTATATCCCCGATAAATTCAACAAAAAGGCCATTCATTCCTTATAATTCCAGCATTTGAAATAAATTCATAAAGAAAATCTGTTTATTTTGACGGACGGCAGCCATTTGTTTACATTGACAGCACTGACAGCGCACCTGTAGTAGTATATAAGAGTCATAATGATACAAGTTTATATGGAAGCCACACACTACGTGTGGTGGCTTCCACACGAAACTTGTAATCATTATGACTCTTATATACTACTACCGCGAGACCATATATTTATGACATGAGAAGATACACCCTATTAGAGATAAAAATCCCTATGTTATACTCAGTATATATATACAACAATCTGTCATACTTTTATTACGAATAAAATAACAACTGACACCCTATTAAAGATAAGAAATCCATAAGTTATACTCAGTATATTTACAGCAATCTGTCACAAATATCTGTCGGCCATTTCTGGGTTGTTGTGTATGGTAATTAGGGCGTCGGGTGGAAAACTCGAGAAAAAATGTAGAAAACATGATAGAATATCCGTTCTCGCAAGGTCGAAGAAAAATAGCATCGACGTTATGGTGTCCAAAGCGTTGGCCGATAAGAAAATATCAAATTTAGAGTTTGAATCCGTGGTGGAAGAAATGGGGAGATATGAACAATTAAAAAATGATATAAGAATCCAAAGCGCGCGCCACCATGCCCAAGATTGAGTGTACTGATTGGGATAAATTTAGGGAAAAAACGTTGGAGATAAAGTCGGAAGAAATGCTACAGCACCATTGTGATATTTTATAAAATAATTAATTTTTAATTAAAAATTAAAAAATTAAAATTAATTATATTGTCGCAGTAAACAATTTATTAATTAATTTTAGGAAAATTATTAATAATTTAAAAAAAAAAAGTTTAGGTCCTACCGAGGCTCGAACCCACGCCAGCAAAACCCTTCTGGGCCCACCCGGCTAGCCACCTTCTCTGTTCTTATCTTTGTCTTGCTCGTCTCATGTTGTGGCTAGCCGGGTGTAATAGCTGCCTGTACAGCACACCCCCATCTATCGGCTGATCTAGGAACCAGTGTCGAAATTCTAGGCAACCTTGGAAGTGCCTGCACGGAAGCACTGAGCGCTCATTTTTCGTCAAGGGGCGTCCCCCAAGACAAATTATTGTTGTTAATTTTACATATATGAAGCTAAAACCGTGTTGTGCAATACCAAATATTTACTCGTTTATTTTTATTTGTTTTATATATAACAAGTTCGTTTTTTATTTAATAATATAGGTTATAACGTTCTAAATTATTAAAAGTAAAATTAAAAAAATAAAAAACATGCCAACCAATCACAATGTAAGAAATACTTCCGGGATATCGATAGCGGGTTGTGTAATACACACCCACGTGTGTGTAGTATATATTACAGTGTATTTATGTTTCATTCCGGAATATCGATAGCGGGTTGTGTAATACACACCCACGTGTGTGTAGTATATATTACAGTGTGTTTATGTTTCATCCCGGAAGACGTAATCGTGTAATCTCTCTATAAAATGGACACTTAATATACGTGTAATGTAGGACACATAATTTGCGTGTTTATAACACGTGTAAGTGAAACATTGTCGTCTGCTTGGTGTTTGTGATTACAACATAAATTTATAAGTGATATCGTAGAAATGTACGTTTCGTAAACGAATCGTTGGGTTTTAATTAGTTTTATATAATACGCCTTAGTTTCATATCCGATACGCATTATCTGTCTTAATGTTCGTATTTGCCTCTTGTATAGTTGACATAATTGCCGGTATAATATTGGAAATGTAACGTTTTTATCGGAGCGTAATAAATTACGCTGGTATTTCATATATTCGATATCGCCTAGTGTTCTCATTTTATAGAATTTATATACAGGATTATAACCACTGTATTCTTTGTAAACTTCTTCAACACAGTCATTAAAAATTTGCAATTCAAATTGTATTGAATTATCCATTTTCTCTTTTATATTGGTACTTGTTTTTTCTGTTCAATTTTATAAAATTAGTTTGATAATGTTTTTTACAGTGTTTTAATGCTGTAGAAACACCGTGACTTATTAGATCGATTCTATCTTTTTAACTGACTTTCCGATTTGAATTATTACTAAACGATAATACTTGCGAGCACGTAATCCCTTGTTAACCATTCGATGAGTAGCCTGAGTGCCACCGCATGGTGGACATAGCAGTGACTCGGCTTTGGTCCCTACCCCACAATGTCGACATGGGCGAGGCGAAACGGAACCTCTTCGCATCCATGCACGGTGATGTTTGCAATATTCGTAAATACCGGTGCGAAAACATCTCTCGTGACTACCTGTCTTCAACCATGCACACTTAACTAGAACCATTATGTTATATATATACTGAGTATAACATAGGGATTTTTATCTCTAATAGGGTGTATCTTCTCATGTCATAAATATATGGTCTCGCGGTAGTAGTATATAAGTCATAATGATTACAAGTTTCGTGTGGAAGCCACCACACGTAGTGTGTGGCTTCCATATAAACTTGTATCATTATGACTCTTATATACTACTCCTGTAGAAAGTAGTTCGACGTGGGAGTTTACTGGGATATAAATTTTGGACAGAGTCTTGCTACAGGCCAATCAAATGTTAGGGAATTGTGTAAATATTTTAGTGCTGGAATTATTAGCACACAATCAAACGTATAGTGGAATTAGCCTACAACTCAAAAGTCCCGGGTTGGCACCCGTGCCTAGACTACCAAAAGGTGCCCCAAGGTGACCCCACTCGCCCCAAAACTGAGTGTATATTGCTTAGCTGGCAATCGGTACAATAGATGGCCGTATATATTCTATGGGTGACATCTAATGAAATTATCTTGTTTCAGCCAGCTACAACTAGCATTATTTCTCAACACGTCTGTCACACCGACATGAACCCTCAGCAACAGGTGATATCGTTATACAAAGAGCTTCCCAATATGGTTTCCCACAAAAAACAGTCCCAATATTTAGGGTCAGTATGGTTGTACATGTACTATAGTCTGTTTCACGAAAGCTGCCAAATTTTACGTCCATATAAACAATTCGAAAACAATATTTTTTTTGATAATATTAAATTAAAGGAAAATTTAAGAATGAGCCTTCTTTTTAAAAATGTTCGTGAAATTTGGTCAAATATTGGTTTTATTACGAAAAATTGATTTCTCTATGGGAATTTAACATGGGGAAAAAGAGGTAGAGGAGTATGGGAGGAGTCAAAAAACGAAACATTTTGGAAATTGACTCCGAAACCTAGCTAGATAGCTTGGAAATGATCTAAGAAAACAAAAGTTAAATTTTGAAAATCAGTCCAGGATTACTGAAATTCTAAAAAAAAAATCCATGTTAAATCCCCATAGACATCTTCACTCTGTGAATATGTCTATGGGGATTTAACATGGGGAAATTTTTTTTTCGCAATAAAATCAATATTTGACCAAATTTCACGAAATAAAAAGAAGTCTCATTCTTATATTTTCCTTTAATTTAATATTATCGAAAAAATATTGTTTTTGAATTGTTTATATGGCCGTAAAATTTGGGCAGCTTTCGTGAAACAGACTATAGTTAAAGCTGGCCAATGTACGTCTCTTTTAAAAAAGGGATGTAGGCATATTATGGGCAGCTTTCGTGAAACAGACAGTAGTGCTATTACAATAAGAAGATATTCAGATGCAATTTGTTTTGGGAAACCCATATTTTAAAAGCAAAACAAAGAGTGTCCAAAATTTCCAAACAAATAAAACACCTGAGATATCGCACACCTGTGTTCTAATTTTTTATGAGTTTCTTGGTCATTTGGTTATTATGTATGTTTGTGATCGCATAGCACACAGCTATGGCTCAGAATGATCAAATATCTGATTTACAGTGAAACCTCTCTAAGCCGGACACCCTGGGGACCTCCCAGGGTGTCCGGTTTAGAGGTTTCACTGTACAATTTGTTTTGCTTTTAAAATTTTGGTTCAATATTTCATACATACAAATATTTAGGAGTGGGTGGTTGGTCGGGCGAACATGATGGTGTAAATTAACGATGGGGTTCCTCCTTATAGCTCTAGGAATCACAATTTGCCTCTTTGGCCCTGAGGTACGTTTTTACCTTTGGCTCTTTTTGTTACCTGGCAGTTGAATTGGGTTATTGCCCATTATAAAAGTAGTAACATTATTACTGATCCTACTGCTTTTGGGAGGGGGCCAAATGATTCTGGTGTGGTGAGGACCTGGCATCAGATCAGGATCATTCTGAGTTCAGGACTGAATATACATGTATAGTCTTTTTATTGTAAATGTTCAGTTCTGATTTTGGGATTTTCCCCCCATTTGTACATGTACTTGAACATGTACATGTACTTGTACAGGTAATATATGGGATTTAGTACTAAACCCATTGACCCGGCCTTAAATGACCTTAGCTGTTGATAGGCCTTTAAACCCTAACAAACAAACAAACAAACAAACAAAAACAAATATTTAGGGTTATTAAGGTACATGTCTATGAATAACAATTCTTGGGTAACAATATTATTTATCAAAATATTGCACACATCCAAATACAATCAATATGCACATGTATACATATCATGGACACGTACAGCAGGTGTATGTACATAGTTAAAGCTGGCCAATGTACGTCTCTTGTACCTGACTAGATAGCTTGGATATGATCTAACTAAGAAAACAAGTTAAATTTTAAAAATCGGTCCAGTATTTCTGAAATTCTAAAAATTTCCCCATGTTAAATCCTCATAGACATGTCTATGGGGATTTAACATGGGGAAATTTTGTTTTCGCAATAAAATCAATATTTGACCAAATTTCACGAAATAAAAAGAAGGCTCTTTCTTAAATTTTCCTTTAATTTAATATTATCGAAAAAAAATATGGTTTTTGAATTGTTTATATGGCCGTAAAATTTGGACAGCTTTCGTGAAACAGACTATAGTTAAAGCTGGCCAATGTACGTCTCTTTTAAAAAAGTGATGTAGGCATATTATGGACATATTATGGTATGGCAATGTCTGTCCATTTGTTTGCGACCACCTGCATCTAAACTGTGATATTTTCTGTAAAGGACGTCAAATGTAGATGGAATTTTCATAACAAATGCGGACTATTCCGCATTTGCTCTGAACATTTCGTCATCTTTCGACGCCATTTACTGAAAATATCATAAATTTTGTAAATATTTTTCATGAGATATATCGCACACATCGCAAAAATACATGGCTTCTCTTAGCTGTTGCTGGTATGCTATTAAAACACATTCACTTTCATTTTTGTCGCGCCTGCTTGCGGACAGCGTGATATAGTCGGCACATTGGCATACATACGTGCGTCCGGGTTAAAGTTTTTCGGTATACTATCAAAGCCTCGGTGGGTGTGACGTGCGGGCTTCGGCCATCTAGTTGTATGCATTTATGCCATTTAAGTTTATCAGTCAATAATTGCAGCACAAAAACATTTACACAATTCCCTAACATTTGATTGGCTCGTAGCAAGTCTCTGTCCAAAATTTATATCCCAGTAAACTCCCACGCCGAACTACTTTCCATAACCGTGAGGCGCAGTTAAAATAATTCTTAAGAAAACAAAACACATTTTCTTGATGAATTTATTTCAAATGCTGGAATTATAAGGAATGAATGGCCTTTTTGTGGAATTTATCGGGGATATAAACTTGGAAAAATCGCGGGAATACTGGACGAGGCCTTCCGGCCTTCGTCCAGTATTCCCGCGACTTTTCCAAGTTTATACCCCGATAAATTCCACAAAAAGGCCATTCATTCCGATATTATACCATCAACAACCTAGCAGAGATACCATTATCATCTTGTGGTGTATATCAGAAACCAACATTACCATTGGACCTTGCATTTTTCACTAAGGCCATAGCAAGTTCTTTCTCTGTTAAACGTCCGCATGCAGGTAGGGTTTGAAAGTGGTTCTGTAAAAAAATTAACACAATGTGTATGCTATTTTATGATATTACTGGTGCAGTAATAGAAAAACTGTTTAGGTGACTTGTCCAAGTATTAAATTTGTTCATGAACGTCCACTTAATTCTTTTTTTGCTGGCTGAAATTTAACTTCATGCTAAAAACATAAATTTACCTTCGTTATTTTTTCAAGGCTAAAGGCCTTGTTTGTTTTGACCGGACACATAGGTAGGTTTTGGTTAACTGGGTGGACGCTTAACATAAAGAAAATATGGTATGGCCTAACCGTGAATGGACATAAAACCCAATCACTTCGCTCGATCAATCAATTCACTAACCGTGCCTCGGTGGACATTATTATGACCTCTGGCATTCCCTGTTTGCACGTATGTAGCTATGACGAAAGAAACAGGGCTTATGGGGTCTGTGAGCAAATAGCACATTCATCAAGCCTGATAACAATCTATATTGCTTGTTGGAAGCATGGCGGGTGTTTCATGGATGGAATGGCGAACATTGCAGATCCTGATCAGTCTGTGCGGATGCACAGGCTGATCTGGATCTACACTGGTCGTAAAAACCATAAGCCCCATTTCTCCAGTCACAGCCACTTATTTACCAGTTTTGTTTGTTTATTGGCGTTTAATGGCCTATCAACAGCTACGGTCATGTAAGGCCAGGCAAATGCGTTCAATCCCGTTTTAACACTTATTTACCAATAATAACCGTCAGTTTGATCAGGGTCTGCACTGTTCACTTATGAACACCAGTTATTACTTATTCACCAGTAATAACTGGTGTTCACTAAGGTGAACAGGGCATACCCTGATCAAACTGAAGGTGCACATGTTGATCTGGGTCACAAAGGTCATTGGTGGAATTATGAACGGTGCAGATCCTGATCAGACTGTGCGGATGCACAGGCTGATCTGTATCTCACCCATGAGCCCCATTTCTTCAGTCACAGCCACATACATGTTCAATATTACAGTATAATATATATCAGGTACGTACATGTACATAGACACATGATGCAGATTTTGTACCTTCGGATATCTGTGCAATTTCATTAAATATGTTTACAAAATTTACAATATTTTTCATAAATAAAGTCCAAAGTTGACAAAATTTTCAGAGTACATGTGGAATATATTTCAAATATTGACGACATTTCCGAAAATATTGTGAACTTTTTAAACATATTTCATGAAATTACATATACAGTTACGCAGATGTCCGAAGCGACAAAATCACATGGCGTGTCTCATATGGCTGAGCATGGACCAAATTCCTTTGCCCAATAGCGAAATGATGTGACCTCAGTATAACAACACAACGTAAGCATGTAAATAGAATACCATTCTAGAGTCTTTTGATATAAAGTTTATCCGACTCGACTTGAATATCAGGAATTCCCTGGCAAGCCTCAGAATTCCTGAGCGTTTCCTATCCTTGCCTGATAAACTTGATATCAAAAGACACTGCCTGGTATTTTCTATTTATCAGGCTCGGCTCGGAAATGGTAGGCATTCCTAAGTGGTCGGAATTCCTACGCGTTTCCTAGCCTTGCCTGATAAACTTGATATCAAAGACACTAGTCTGTTATTCTAGATATACCGAAAATGTAAAATCATTATTAACCCTTTCAACACCACATACCTGTATAGTGGTATTTGCAAACAGTGTAGATCTAAATGAGACGGCTCATCAGAATCTGCACTTTTGCAAAAAAACACCCCCTTTTCATCAATGGACTAGTCTGAAAATCATTTTGTAACGGTTCGGTTGGTTGCCAAATTAATATATCAAAATCCATTCCAGTTACTTAGGGGTGAAAGGGTTAAATTACCTTGCATCAATTTCTGCGAAATTCCTCACATGAAATTGCAGAAAAGGCTGCAAGGTATAGTGTATGGAAATGTGTGGGTGGGATGATAATTCCAGCACAAAAATATTCAGTACACAATTCCCTAACATTTGATTGGCACGTAGCAAGTCTCTGTCCAAAATTTATATCCCAGTAGGCTCCCACGCCGAATCACGCTGTCCGTGCAGTCCATGTAAACAAATGGCTGCCGTCTGTCAAAATAAACGCATTTTCTTGATGAATTTATATCAAATGCTGGAATTATAAGGAATGAATGGCCTTTCTGTTGAATTTATCGGGGGATATAAACTTGGAAAAGTCGCGGGAATACTGGACGGAGGCCGGAAGGCCTCGTCCAGTATTCCCTCGACTTTTCCAAGTGTATTTTCGATAATATTAAATTAAAGGAAAAATTAAGAATGAGCCTTCTTTTTATTTCATGAAATTTGGTCAAATATTGATTTTATTGCGAATTTTTTTTTCCCCATGTTAAATCCCCATAGACATGTTCACGGAGTGAAGATGTCTATGGGGATTTAACATGGGGGAAATTTTTTAGAATTTCAGAAATACTGGACCGATTTTTAAAATTTAACTTTTGTTTTCTTAGTTAGATCATATCCAAGCTATCTAGTCAGGTTTCGGAGTCAATTTCCAAAAATTTTCATTTTTTTACTCCTCCCACACTTCCTTACCACTTTTTCCCCCATGTTAAATTCCCATAGACAAATCAATTTTTCGTAATAAAATCAATATTTGACCGAATTTCACGAAATAAAAAGAAGGCTCATTCTTAAATTTTCCTTTAATTTAATATTATCGAAAAAATATTGTTTTTGAATTGTCTATATAGCCATAAAATTTGGGCAGCTTTCGTGAAACAGGCTATAGTGATAACGATGCCCTTGTTAGCTATGCCAAATCCAACTTTGCAAGGAAATTATTCATGACTTCCATTCTTTCTCAATTAAAGTATATGTTGTGACCACCATTTGAACCGCCTCAATGAGGCGGTTCAAATGATAGTCACAATATATAATTCCGATGAGAAGTAATGAAAATATGTACAACTTTCCATCAGTAGAACGGTATATTCTCAGAATGTAATTGGTTACTAGTGTTTCCCCCAGACTGAAAAAGGGGCAGGGCGCTCGTTGAAAAAAGGGGCACATTTTCACTAAGAAAAAAAAAAGATCTCTAAATAGAACACAAACAAAAATTTGGATATTGGTACGTCCGAATATTTGGTTTTATAATAGTACCGTATATTGCTAGCCATAACTAACCGCTCCACAAGTCGAGGCCCGAAGTTGAGAAAAACATATCAATCTCTTGGCCATACACGTAAGTAGACTCCCTGTTTTTCAATAATATTAAATTTTTATCAACATTTAAGAATGAGCCTTGTTTTAGTTCGTGAAATTTGGTCCAATATTGATTTTATTGCGAAAAAACAATTTCCACCTGTTAAATCCCCATAGACATCTTAACATGGGGAAATGTTTCTAATTTCAGAAATAGTGGACCGATTTTCAGAATGTCACTTTTGTTTTCTTAGTTAGATCATTTCTAGTTTTCAGGTTTCAGAATCAATTTCCAAAATATTTCGTTTTTCTTCTCCTCCATGTTCTCCATCTCTTTTTTTTCTCCCCATGTTAAATTCACATAGAGAACTAATTTTTCGTAATAAAATCAATATTTGACCAAATTTCACGAAATAAAAAGAAGGCTCATTCTTAAATTTTGATAAAATTCAATATCAAAACAAATATTGTTTTTGCATTGTTTATATGGCCGTAACATTTGGGCAGGTTTCGTGAAACAGACAGTAGTTATAAATAAGTACATACTCTCCTTCATACAAATGGTAATACAATATAGGAATGAATGGCCTTTTTGTGGAATTTATCGGGGTATAAACTTGGAAAAGTCGCGGGAATACTGGACGAAGGCCAGAAGGCCTCGTCCAGTATTCCCGCGACATTTCCAAGTTTATATCCCCGATAAATTCAACAAAAAGGCCATTCATTCCTTATAATTCCAGCATTTGAAATAAATTTCATAAAGAAAATGTGTTTATTTTCCGTTTTCTTAAGAATTATTTTAACTGCGCCTGACGGTTACGGAAAGTAGTTCGGCATGGGAGTTTACTGGGATATAAATTTTGGACAGAGACTTGCTACGGACCAATCAAATGTTAGGGAATTGTGTAAATATTTTTGTGCTGGAATTATTTACATATATGTTAGTACCTAATGGATAAAATAGCACAATTTAAAGGTACATGCCCACTCAGTAGGCCCAAATGCCAGGTTATAATATAGGGAGACAGATAGTTTTGTATATTCTGTAGATATGACATTTTCTGGCAAATTAAATATTAATTCACCATTACCCCAGATATTGATTGGCATTAGTATGCATTTTATATCGGACGAAAATTTCCGTTAAAAGATAACTTGAAGTTTCCTTGAAGTGTTAACAGACGTTACTATTTATTCTCTGTTCCGGTATTTATTTTTTGATGTGCAATGATCATACTTTATTATCTGTGGAAAATATTTTTTTTTCAGGTGACACATTTAATTAGTATAAATAAGTAAAGAAATATAAATCCTCCATTTGAAAATAGCATGATACCACCGCGAGTCACTGTCAGTAAATAAATATTACTAAATGAATATATCTGTACAGCGGGCACTTGATACTTTTTAGAACTGGTCGAATAGCGACACAATTATACACTTATTTAATTCCTATAAAGAACAGTTTGTGCCTACTGAGTGGGCATGTACCTTTAACGGAATAAAATGACTCTGAAGTCGGAACATTCTTATTGATATGGAAACTACCATAAGCAAAAAATGGCCTTATTCACATTTTGACCAGCATAGCCCATGATCAAGTAGCATACTCGTGCAACCTGAAAAGAATCTACACATGTGGCAGGGATTCCGGTGGCGATCACCACTTTCGCAATTGGCAATAAAAATAAACAATTGGCGCGATAAAAAATTACAATTTTCGAGAGAAAAAAATCCTTTTTTTTGAAAATTGTAATTTTTTATCGCCAATTGTGTATTTTTATCCTATTGGTTATTTTTTTATTATTTTTTTGGAAGTCGATTTGTTTTTCCCCAGCGGAATCCCTGATGTGGCAGTTACTGGAGAAATGGGGCTTATGGGTTTTGCAACCAGTGTAGATCCAGATCAGCCTGTGCATCCGCACAGTCTGATCAGGATCTGCACTGTTCGCCATGCCACCAAATGAAAAGCCCGTCATGCTTCTAACAAGCGATATAAATTGTTATCAGGCTATAACAGTGTGCTATTGAATCAAGAGCTTCACTTGTCACAAATTTCATAAGCCCCATTTTACCAGTCACAGCCGTGTCGTGTATTTACGGAGCCCCACAGGGACGTAGAATTCTTTTTTTTTAATTCATTCGTTCCCACGAAATAACAATTCGTTCCCCGGAAATAACAATTTGTTCCCTCAATTTAACAATTTGTTCCCACGAATTAACAATTTGTTACAATTCGTTCCCTCAATTTAACTATTCGTTCCCACAAAATAACAATTAGTTCCCACTGGAACAAATTCTTAATTCGAGGGAACGAATTGTTAAATTGAGGGAACAAATTGTTATTTCGTGGGAACGAATTAGTAAAAAAAAATCCATGTCCCCTGTGGGGCTTCGTATGTATTTAAACATTTTGTGGATTTCCAAATATCACAACTCGTCTTCTGAATCCGATTCATACAAATTCGGGTTTTTGTACAAAGTTCTATAATCCTTGGCTGACTCACGATAACTATCGGCCACAAGTCGATCATCCGTAGTTGTCTCCTTGTAAACACCCGCGCTCTTGGATGATTCTCTCATGACCTCGGCAGTTCGCTGGTATTCACGGTCTCTTTCTCTGTGGTATAGAACTCAGGTTGAAGTAACGGACCAAGGTCTACACATGCATTAAATATACCTACCGGTAACAGTTCAATAAGTGAAAAAGAATAAGTTAAAATATTTTAACTTTTTTAATTGAATGTTAATTTTTTTTTCTCACTTTTTTATACTTTTAGGTATACTAGTATTTATTCTAATGCACTCTATAAATATCACGCAATCTGATTGGCTAATGGTCATACATTACAGGTATATGTTAAACATGTTTTCCGACTTTTTCAAAATTACAATGCGGTTAACCTATTTCTAATGCGCACTCAAAATTACAATACAGTTAACCCTATAATTTATTTATAAACCCTGGTATGTTACTTCAACCTGTGGTATAGAATGGCAGATCCCCCGTGCCATACATATGGTATAATTTTTCAACTCTCATAGACTTCATGCAAAATGTACATTGATTTATAGCAAATAAAAATTAAATCTCTTAAAGATGGGGTCTCGTATGTCAGAATGTATTTTACGGGTAATATTTTCTTGGTTCAGCATTTAGAGATGTCATTGCTATGTACAAAGAGCATACTATTGTATTGGTACTATTTAGTTTTATTTGTATGACGGAAATCAATAATCTTGATGTCAAGGGAGATAACCACGTTTTCTCAAAATATTAACAAAATTAGACTTGATTTAAATCACACACTGCATTCACATGCACATACACTAGTGATCACCAATACTAAGACGGTATTGAAATAATAGTTAATACTGTGTAAACACGAACACTTTTGATGTTAAACAAATGTGGAATAGTTATATAATTTGGTACATATTTAATTTCCGTAACAATATATTTTTACATAATTTGTTAACCCTTTCGACACTGGAGACCAGTTTCCGAATATTTCCAAATAATGTAGATCTTGATGAGATGGCTCGTAGCGAGCCATCTCATCAAGATCTGCACCATTTGTTGATATTTTTCATAATTACCCCTTTTCTGCGTAATGGAACAGTCTCAAACTTATAGTGAAATACTCCATGTCGGCTACTTAGGGGTGAAAGGTTCATTAATTTTCAAGAAAGTATGTGATGTAAACGGCAATAGATCAATAATTCCAGCACAAAAATATTTACACAATTCCCTAACATTTGATTGGCCAGTAGCAAGTCTCTGTCCAAAATTTATATCCCAGTAAACTCCCACGCCGAACTACTTTCTGTAACCGTGAGGCGCAGTTAAAATAATTCTTAAGAAAACGGAAAATAAACACATTTTCTTGATGCATTTATTTCAAATGCTGGAATTATAAGGAATGAATGGCCTTTTTGTTGAATTTATTGGGGATATAAACTTGAAAAAGTCGCGGGAATACTGGACGAAGGCCGGAAGGCCTCGTCCAGTATTCCCGCGACTTTTCCAAGTTTATACCCCGATAAATTCCACAAAAAGGCCATTCATTCCTATAATAATTCCAATGATGTGTTTGGATTTTTAATTCCGTCAATCAGACAGTGAAATTTACATCAATTTGAAAAATGTACATGTATAGAGGAGTGATGGTATTTATTAATCCTTTCACCCCTAAATATAATAAACATGGTATGTTCTATGTTCATTTTGGACTATTCCATGAATAAAACAAAACAATGACACACACTGCAG
The DNA here is from genome assembly GCA_029237695.1 of Conchocele bisecta. Taxonomy (NCBI): domain Eukaryota; kingdom Metazoa; phylum Mollusca; class Bivalvia; order Lucinida; family Thyasiridae; genus Conchocele; species Conchocele bisecta. Next base: position 80,685,597 of record CM055274.1, on the reverse strand, counting down.
ATACCGATGAGACAGTTATGGTCCGTCTCATATGGATCTATAGCTACAAGAGTTGCCTACGGTATGGTTATCTAGGGGAGAGTATCGCAGCGAGGTAGCAATTTTGTTTCTACTGGATCTACAGTGTTTGCAAATGCTTTTTATACGCCCGTTTGAAAAAACGGGACGTATTATGTATTCATCTTGTACCGGCGGGCACAGCTTGTCCACGCAATAACTAGAGGTCTACTTGACGGATTTTAACCAAATTCGGTATACATGTTTATCACGGCCAGACGAAGAAGCCTATTGATTTTGATTTCCGATGACTTATTTCCCCTTGGTGGCCATTTTTAATTTTCTCACTCTGTATCCTTGTCCACGCAATAACTCAAGTTCTACTTCACCTATCGTAACCAAATTCGGTATGTATGTTTATCACAGCAAGACGAAGAAGCCTAATGATTTGTAAAAAATGTTCGATGACTTATCTCCCCTTGGCGGCCATTTTTAATTTGTCCATTCTGTATCCTTGTCCACGCAATAACTCAAGTTCTACTTCACCGATCATAACCAAATTCGGCAAACATGTTTATCACGGCAAGACGAAGAAGCCTATTGATTTTTGTCGCGCCCGCTTGCGGAAAGCGCGATATAGTCGGCACTTTGGCGTATGTACGTACGTACGTACGTACGTACGTACGTACGTGTGTCCGGTTAAAGTTTTTGGTTAAGTTGTTTGGTTAAAGTTTTTGGTTAAGTTTTTTGGTTAAAGTTTTTGGTTAAGTTTTTTGGTTAAGTTTTTTGGTTAAAGTTTTTGGTTATGTTTTTTGGTTAAAGTTTTTGGTTAAGTTTTTTGGTTAAAGTTTTTGGTTAAGTTTTTTGGTTAAGTTTTTTGGTTCAAGTTTTTCGTTATACTATATCTCTGCAACTGCTTTGCCCATTATCTTGAAACTTCACATGGGTGTTTATCATCATCTATATTTTCATTCTACCCCCCTCCCGTGCGGCCCCTGTGTCCAATGTCAAGGTCAAATTACTTTGAAGTTTTTGGTTAAGTTTTTTGGTTAAAGTTTTTGGTTAAGTTTTTTGGTTAAAGTCTTTGGTTAAGTTTTTTATGCCACCGGGTTTCGAAGAAACGGGTGTCATATAGTGTTTGGACCGTCCGTCCGTCCGTCCGGTCCGTCCGTCCGTCCGTCCGTCCGTCCGCGCTGACGGTACTATACTTATGTGGCTAGCCCCACAGGGTTATGGACTTAGTAAAGGATAGGGTTGGTTACAATTAGCCACCTAAAAATCCTTTTATGTGGCTAAAAATCCTTTTATGTGGCTAATATTTAACATGTGATAAGCCACATAAGTATAGTACCGTAAGAACGTCCGTCCGTCCGACCGTCCACATAAGTATAGTACGTAAGAACGTCCGTCCGTCCGTCCGTCCATCCGTCCGTCCGTCCGTCCATCCGTCCGGGCACGCATTAGGGTACTTATGTGGCTAGCCCCACAGGGTTATGGACTTGGTAAAGGATAGGGTTGGTTACAATTAGCCAACTAAAAAATCCTTTTATGTGGCTAAAAATCGTTTTATGTGGCTAATATTTAACATGTGATAAGCCACATAAGTATAGTACTGTAAGAACGTCCGTCTGTCCGTCCGTCTGTCCGTCCGTCCCGTCCGGGCACACATTAGGGTACTTATGTGGCTAGCCCCACAGGGTTATGGACTTGTTAAAGGATAGGGTTGGTTACAATTAGCCACCTAAAAAATCGTTTTATGTGGCTAAAAATCGTTTTATGTGGCTAATATTTAACATGTGATAAGCCACATAAGTACCCTAATGTAAGAACGTCCGTCCGTCCGTCCGTCCGTCTGTCCGTCCGTCACACTTTTCGTTTAACCACTTTGTCACAGTTTCTCAAATATGCTGCAGGTGGCATCCGCATTCGACAGACGCATTTCTTGTTGGTTAAGTTTTTTGGTTAAAGTTTTTCGTTATACTATATCTCTGCAACTGCTTTGCCCATTACCTTGAAACTTCACATGGGTGTTTATTCATCATCTATATTTTTCATTCTACCCCCTCCACCCCCCGTGTGGCCCCTGTGCCCAATGTCAAGGTCAAATTACTTTGAAGTTTTTGGTTAAGTTTTTTGGTTAACGTTTTTGGTTAAGTTTTTTGGTTAAAAGTTTTGGTTAAGTTTTTTGGTTAAGTTTTTTTGGTTAAAGTTTTTTGTTGTACTATATCTCTGCAACTGCTTTGCCCCATTACCTTGAAACTTCACATGGTGTTTATCATCATCTATATTTTCATTACTCCCACCCCCCCTCCCGTGCGGCCCCTGTGCCCAATGTCAAGGTCAAATTACTTTGAAGTTTTTGGTTAAGTTTTTTGGTTAAAGTTTTTGGTTATTTTTTTTTTGTTAAAGTTTTTGGTTAAGTTTTTTGGTTAAGTTTTTTGGTTAAAGTTTTTCGTTATACTATATCTCTGCAACTGCTTTGCCCATTACCTTGAAACTGCACATGGGTGTTTATCATCATCTATATTTTCATTCTAACCCCCTCCCGTGCGGCCCCTGTGCCCAATGTCAACGTCGAATTACTTTGAAGTTTTTATGCCACTGGGTTTTGAAGAAACGGGTGGCATATAGTGTTTGGACCGTCCGTCCGTCTGTCCGTCTTAAAGTATTTGGTTAAAGTTTTTTCATGTACTATATCTATGCACCTACTTTGCCCATTTGAAGTTTTTGGTTAAATTTTTTGTCGCGCCCGCTTGCGGAAAACGCGATATACTCGACACTTTGGCGTGCGTACGTACGGACGGACGTACGGACGTACGGACGTGTGTCCGGTTAAAGTTTTTGGTTAAGTTTTTTGGTTAAAGTTTTTCGTTATACTATATCTCTTTTTGTAGTGTCCATGCCTCGCCACAAGGCGCGACATGCAGGCCGCGGCCATCTAGTTATAAATGTCCAGTGACTTATCTCCCCTTGGCGGCCATTTTTAATTTTCCCACTCTGTATCCTTGTCCACGCAATAACTCGAGACGGGCGTATATTGTGACCTTCAGAACTCTTGTTGGTCTTAAGTTTACTGACTTCATAAGAAACAACTCGACCAGTTTACTTTTTCATATTCATGATGTCTTTCTATGTGGTAACGAATGGTATCCAGCAAGGCACAAGAATTTCTTTATTTCTCATCAGAAGTATATGTTGTGACCACTCATTTGAACCGTCTTGTCGAGACGGTTCAAATGGGTGGTCACAACATATACTTTGGTTCAGAAATAAGGAAACTAGATAGAGCATAGTAGGTTAATGCAGTGATTGGGAAAACATATCTGGCAAGGCTTAGGAAACGGGATGGGCGAGGCTCTGACGAGCACATCCCGTTTCCGGTAGTACCGCGCCAGATATTTTTCCCATTCACGGCACTAACCTACTATTCTATTTATCCCGTCAACACTACAAATAGCTGTAAAATGAAAAAAATAATAAAAATAACCCCAGCCGCATCCTCAAAATCGGAGAATCGAATAGTATGACAACCGCACATATTCATACGCAGTGATTAGGCGGTATTGACAGGATATACACGATGTTTCACGGCACCGTGTTTCACGGCACATACGCACCGCGTTGACGGGATAAATAGAGATTCTTACATGTGTAATGATTTAATACGATAGTTCTTAAATGACTACTGATTTCATAAAAAACGAGGCTATGCGAAAATCTCACCTTTTTCTCCGTATGTATACTATGCCAGCCGCAGATATAACAATAGCGCTCACCAGCACCGCAAACAGCACACCCAGTATTGCACCTACAATATACATGTAGTATCGGGTTGCATAGGGTACACTGGGATAGTGTTTGTTACATATCTTGGTTTCGGAATACACCTTTACGGGTATGAAATTTATTAAATATTTGACTTTTGTTATTACTCAATGAAATGAGACGGTTCAAATGGTGGTCGCGACATATACTTCTGAGCACATAGAAGGAACATATTTAGGATTTTCCGCAAACATAATGACATATCCTCGGCATGTAAGGGTTAAAGTATGACTGCGAGTAGAATTGTACATTTTCACCCAATGCAATCTGAATATTTGTGGTTTTGGTATCGGGTTGCATAGGGTTCACCAGAATAGCGACATTGTCGACACTGATCGTTTTCTCCACACTGTTAAAAGTGTACCAGCTTTTACATACACCCTATGTAATATGAGAGGTGCATGGTCATGTGGTTACAACAACAACGCCGCCCACTCCAAAGTAAGTATTATTTGATATTTTCCTTAATATGCAACGGATTTTGATGAAATATGGCGCAGCAAACGCGTCTTCATGAGCTGCATTTGGTGGTCCAGGGAGTTCGGCACAGACTTGTGTCGTTTTTTGCGAAGAATCGATTCTTCGCAAAAACGACAGAAGTTTGGGCGAAAATACAAAGACCACCAAATGCAGCTTAACAAGACGCGTTTGATGCACCATATTACATAAAAAATCCATTGCATACTATGGACAATATCAAATATGTAACCTGTGGCCTATTTCACCAACATTGCAAAGTATACTTTGAGGGAGACATTTTCAATTTAACGATAAATTTATTATACTGAATGTATTACATTATCACAGCCATTTTGGCTGTGATAATGTAATAAATTCAGTATAATAATTCTGCATACTTTTAATCATCAAATATATGCAGTCGTTCGTTCTATATGAAATAATGCATTTATGGAAAAATAAATGATTACTCCCTCAAAGTATACTTTGCTAGATAAGTATACTTTGCAATTTTGATGAAATCGGCTACTGATACTAAAAACAAATTCAGGTTTCTGGTATCGGGTTGCATAGGGTTAGCGGTAATTATTATTTTTTCATGCGATTTTTAGCATTAAATGTTTCATCTTAATAGCAAATTGTGTCATTTAAAGAAATATAAAAGATACTCTATTGAACTGTAAATACCAAGATCGTCATTTACCGATTTCATGTTCAATCAGGCTGTCTTCTTCTGGTTCCGCTCGTGTAATGTTATTCCCAGAAGTCGTGGCTACAGTGGAAACAAATCAACATTCAACATATTAACGTGGTGGTTGGTTGGGAGCATGAGATGGATAATTATACCCAAGCAAGCACAGGTTGAAGCAACGGACCGAGGTCCATAAATACATTAAATATGCCTAAAAGCATCAATAAATGGAGAAAAAAATAAGTTAAAATATTTTTGTTTTTACTCCGTGTACATAGAGAGAGTAAACACATTTTTTTAGCTTATTTTTTTCCATTTATTGATGCTTTTATGCATATTTAATGTATTTATAGACCTCGGTCCGTTACTTCAACCTGTGCACGCAACGAGTCGTTGAGTCCAGTATGCTAGAGTCCGTCCGTCCGTCCCTAAACTTAACATCAGATAAATATGTTATAACTTCTATTTCCTTCATCGAACATTTTTAATATTTCACGCATGCATTCCTCTAATGGTCTACTATCATGCTGTGACAAATCCATGATCGAGCCGCCACCGCCAAGCCCAGGGTCAAGGTCACCGGCCCGCTTACTATAAACCTATACATTTATGGGAACATGGGGCCCATGCTGGGGTATTCCGTAAGCCTCGCTTACTGACAAATATGAGCATGGGGCCCATGCTGGTGTAATCCGTAAGCCTCGCTTACTGACAAATATGAGCCCTTTAATCCTTAGACCGCTACACACAACAATTGTCGTCTACTGTTGCTTTTATATCTTGCCTTATTTCTCAATAAAAACATGGTTTGACAGCACTTCAGAATCATTTCCAATGGAAATGATTCTAAAGTGCTGTCAAAACATGTTGTAAATGATTCTAAAGTGCTGTCGAAGCATGTTTTTGATGATAAAAATGGAAAATAAAAAATAAACAGCAGACAACAAAAGAATTAAGATAGCGGTCTAAGGGTTAACATTAATCCGGTTACCATGGTTATAAGAGTAGTGAGAGTAGTACTAATCCTAGTTCTTATAGGGTGTGGGGCTTAAATAATTATGGCGTGGTTAGGACCTGGCACCAGATCAGGATATTCTAATTTCAGGGCTGATATATATTTGTATGTAAATAATCAGCTGTGAATTTGGTATCCCCCATCCCATATATACGGGTGAAACATGTGATTGATCCCATTATATGGTGTACGAACGGGGTCAAAACCGCAGTGGACCTATAAATTTACAAGTTTATATTTTACAGATGAACCTGTAAATTGTACAGGTCACCTGTATATTATACAGATCCAACTATAAATTTGCAGGTGGACCTGTACATTTATATGTACACCTGCATATTAAAATCTTATAGGTTCACCTATAAAATATACAAGTAAAAGGTGGACCTGTAAAATGTTATAGGTGGACTTGAGTTATTTTTTTTAGATTTAGTGTACCATATCTTTAATCCGGCCTGAGATGACATCAGCTGTGCCCCCCCCCCCCCCCCCCACCCCCCGAAACGTCGAAAAGTTTGTTACAGTTTCTCTTTGTTCACGTGAACACTCGTATCCCACAAACCCATGACCATTTTAACATTCAAATTTAAAAACAAAAATTGATTGATAGCATAGCCATTCGGTTAAGTCGAAACATTTACAAATAAGAATGTCACAATGTCGATATAATTTATTGTCGACTGTACACATAGATAATAGTAATCCTGATAAGAATACTACAGTAAAAACATCGCGTTGACCAGTTCAACCATCCATACCATAAATCACACATTTGTAAACACTGTAGATCCAGATGAGACGGCTTGTAACAAGCCGTCTCATCTGGATCTACAGTGTACATTGTGTTTGTCAGTATTATCCAGTAAGTAGTACCCCTTTCTGAAAAGTGGAACAGTCCGGAAATGAGCAACAACAACAACTATCAGTGTCCGATACTTTGGGATGAAATTGTTACGGTCCACTTTACATGAGTTTTACTGTATCAGCTTAACCCTTTCAACACCAAGTAACTTAATAGGATGTTCCATGCCAATGTTTCACGCTATTTCATTAATTTTGTTCATTCAAATTATCCCATTCTTCTAAAAGGGTAATCTGTACGACGTTTAAAATTATTAACAAACAGTGGAGATCCTGATGAGACGGCTCGTTACGAGCCGGCTCATCTGGATCTGCACTGTTTGCAAACATTGTCTCTATAGAGGTCTGTGGTGTTGAAAGGGTTAATGTAGACATACATGTATTTAATGTGTACTATACATATTATTTATACCTGTATAATTCCCCGACATATTCCGACTTCCTCCGCCGCTTATTTACACACAATAGCCATCCACCCCTCTAGTACAAAGCCCAATATATCCGGTGATGGGTTTTTGTTACATGGACTGCATAATCTTTGCATGACACATTTACCGACCTAGTATGTTATATATGGTTCAGTATAAATACATGATGAATCAGCGAGTATGCATTTACAATATCGTGTGTTTCAATTGTTTCATGGGTTACACGTTGTGTGTATGACTGGAGAAGTAGGGCTTGTGGCCCGCGTAATATTTGCTCATTTCGTAGCATAAAACGTTACCTGATAAACAGATTACAGAATACCGGGCTGGTGTAATTTGATATATCAAGTTTATCAGGCTCTGCATGGAAACTAGAAATTCCTCGGAGGGTCGAGGAATTCCTTCTCGCACCTTTACTGGCCTTTCCTTATAAACTTGATATAAACAGACACAGGCAGTGTTTACATATACAGCGGAACCCCTCTAAACCGGACACTCGTGAAGATATGGATGTTTAACATAGCGGAGTTCGCTTATATGTATCTCTGATTACAATGACTTTTCATGATTGCAAAACACTAGAATGTGTCCTGAAGTGCTCACATGTCTGATTCACAGTGGAACATCTCCAAATCGGACACCCTGGGGACGGCATAAATTAACGCTAGGGGTTCCTCCTTATAGGAATTGCGATTTGCCTGGTTTGGCACTCACGTACGTTTTTTTTTATCTTTGGCGCTTTTGTTACCTGGGAGTTGAATTGGGTTATGGCCCATTATAAAAGTAGTAAGATTATTACTGATCCTAGTGCTTTTGGGAGGGGCCAAGTGATTCTGGTGTGGCGAGGACCTGGCATCCGATCAGGATTATTCTGATTTCAGGGCTGATGTATATTTTTTGTATAGTCGGCGTTTTTTCCGTCGTCGTCGTCGTCCGCGTCGTCCGCGTCGTCCGGTTTTTTTGTAAGGCAAATGCGTTAAAGTTATTGTTTTTTCACAATATCTCTTTAACCCCTTGCCAGACATTGATAATATTTCACATCAATGTTTGTCTAGGGATGATGCTTCATTACGCATACCCCCACATCCAAATTGTCAAGGTCATTTATTTACTTGTAATGTTCACCGGTTTTGTAACAGAAATGCGTTAAAGTTATTGTTTTTTCACAATATCTCTTTAACCCCTTTCCAGACATTGATAATATTTCACATCAATGTTTGTCTAGGAATGATGCTTCATTACGCACACCCCCACATCCAAATTTTAAAGGTCAAGGTCATTTATTTACTTGTAATGTTCACCGGATTTGTAACAGAAATGCGTTAAAAGTTATTGTTTTTTCACAATATCTCTTTAACCCCTTTCCAGACATTGATAATATTTCACAATGTTTTTCCAGACATTGATAATATTTCACATCAATGTTTGTCTACGGATGATGCTTCATTATAAACACCCCCACATCCAAATTCTGAAGGTCAAGGTAATTTATTTACTTGTAATGTTCACGGTGAAATGCCTCGGCAGGCGCGATACCGCTTCCGTGGCGGAATTCTTGTTTATTGTAAATATTCCGTTCCCCCCATGTGTACATGTACTTGTAATATATGGGATTTATTACTAAACAAAACAAGCAAATGCCTCCCCTGCCCGTGGGTAATCACAATACAGTGGAACCTCTCTAACCAGACACCAGGAAAACACATATGATCTTATTTTTTATGAGCATTTGGTCATTTATCTTGGGTGATAATGTCTGTTCGTGATCGCATAGCACACAGCTATGACTCAGAATGATCAAATATCTGATTTACAGTGAAACCTCTTTAAGCCGAACACACTGGGGACCTCCCAGGGTGTCCGGTTTAGAGAGGATTCACTGTATTAAATGTATATTAATATTGTGCTTACACGCTGGTGCATTTGAATTGTTGTGTATCTTTCTAGAAAGGTGTTTCATGTATATGCAATGTACATGTACAAACATTGATCACCCACGTTGAAAGCCAGGGGGCCGTTTCACTAAAATCATTTGTAAGTGCAAATTTAGGATCGTCTGGAATTTCTATTTATGGATTTACATTTATTGAGCATAGGGTCAGGGGACCGGCCTACGCCCATTGTATGCCCCCCCCCCCCGCCCCCCCCCCCCCCTCCCCCCCCCCCCCCCCCCCCCCCCCCCCACCCCCCCCCCCCCCCCCCTACGACAAATATGCTACTTGATTATTGATTCAATTGGTCAACTGATATGTCTGATATTATGATACCATTTTCTCGGATTAACGGTCGCCGTTCATAAGTAGTGTCTTCGGGAATTGTCAGACTTAATAGCACTATTGCAGATAACGTACCTGTCGATGGAGTTGATGACGTTATCTCTTTAAATATAAATCCATCGCACATTTGTACATGAAACACATACGATATTATCAGATACATGTATATCCACATTTTGATGTTATAGTATATTTATTGAAGTTCTGGTGTGTATTAGAAGTTAATACAATCAAATTGGTTGAATTTTAAAACTTAATAGTTGTATTGTGTAGGTCCAGAGTTAATCGAATCTGCTTCCTCATATTTATATCAAGACTCGCCACAAGTCGATCCACATAATTGAGACACGCCATGGGATTTTGTACCTTCGGACATCTGCGTAATCTCATTAAATACGCTTGCAGAATTTACAATATTTTTCATAAATATCGTCAAAAGTTGACAACATTTTCAGAGTATTATATTAATTACATTCCGCGTGTACTCAACTTTTAACTTTATTTATGAAACATATTGTAAATTTTGTAAACGTATTTCATGAAATTACGCAGATGTCCGAAGGTACAAAATCCCATGGCGTGTCTCAATTATTATTATCTTACACATATAGCAGAAATTGTGTTACACCAAGTGTTGTTTAGGTTGTATATGTCTCTGGTTACACATACTGTCTACTACTGCTCGTGTAGTTTTCTGTTCGTGGTCTTGATTGTTTAAATTTAGTAGTACAGTGGAACCCCACTAAACCGGACACCCTGGGAGGTTGTCCGGTTTAGAGAGCAAGGTTAACAACAACAATGTTGCCCACGCAAAGTAATATATTTACCTTAATATGCAACGGATTTTGATGAAATATGGCGCAGCAAACGCGTCTACATGAGCTGCATTTGGTGGGCTATGGAGTTTGGCACAGACTTATGTCGTTTTGCGAAGAATCGATTTCCGTGTCGGAGACAGGAAGAATCGATTTCCGTGTCGGAGACACGGAAATCGATTCTTCGCAAAAACGACAGAAGTTTGGGCGAAAATACAGAGAACACCAAATGCAGCTTAACAAGACGCGTTTGATGCGCCATATTTCATCAAAATCCGTTACGTAATAAGGACACTATAAAAGAATACGTACTTTGAATCGGTACTTGTTGTTGTTGTCAGTGATCATTCACCTTGGAGAGGTTCCATTGTAAAACAGACCGATGTCTACTTCAAGACACGCGTGGCTGCTTAGCGATCATGAATATACATTATTATCGGAGGTAAATGGCAATGTAACATATACAAATTAAGTTCAACTAACTTTCGTCTGTGTCTGGTTTAGAGGGGTTCTACTGTAACGCGTTTTAATGATATTATATTGCAATGAGTCCGTCGTTATCAAACATCTAGTTGCAAACATGCACGACCGCCCACTTTATGCCGACGTAGGACGAGTACGAATATGTATGCTTGGTCCGACATGCATTCGGTTCATAATTATTTGTACCCGCATTATTTCGGACCTTTGTGTAGTTTACTTTTTGACAATACTACAGACCAAACGAATTTGCCAGCACTATATATCCCCACAGGTGAAAGCGACGAGCCATGGTATATAAATACATTAAATATAAAAAAAAACATCAATAAGTGAGAAAAAAAATAGCTAAAAAAAATGTCATTACTCCCTCCTATACAAATTAATGTGTTTTAAGATGGAGTAAAAGGTTTTTGATTATTTATTTACGTCTTATGCTTTTCGGTATATTTAATGTACGATGTATATACCTTGGTTCCTTACTTTAACCCGTGCATATTCCGACGTCAGAATCTACATTGTATATGTATTTTTCAGATCTTTTACAAAATTGCCCGTTCTGGAACTTTCTGAAAATGAGCGTACATCGACTATTCTATGCTATGTGTTCGTCCGCTTGTACGAGGAGATAATCCGCGAGCTTTAGCGAGTGGATTATCGACCGTACATGCGGACGAACGTGATCTAACTGTGTTATCATCTAACTTTCGTCGGGGGAGCTACAGCATGAAAGACACGCCACCGTTAGATCACGCATGGTTCGTCCTCAAATACGAGGAGATAATCCACGAGCTTTAGCGATCGTACATGCGGACGAACGTGATCTAAATGTGGTATCACATCCTCGCGTCCATGCATTGCCAATGTGCTGTGTAAATGCAGAAACAAAATTCGAAAATGTATCCAAGATGTGATAAGGGGTAAAAGTGGTATACATATGTTAGAAGACGATTGTTACTGTGCACTATTTCAGACCGTCTCTGGGATTGCCCCATTCTCTTTGAAGTTGACTCTATATGGCCATATTTTGCAGATATTGATGACAAAAATGAGTCCTGCACGTATTTTCCGTCAATGATTTTGAAAATTGGAAGGTCCATTTCCGTCTGTATATGACTCTGCTATTGATCAGATATCAAACCCCAATCAATCAATCAATCAATCAATTCACCATATTTGCGTTAAGTTTTTCTACTATCTCTGTTACCGTACGTCGGATTGGCGTGAAACTTCATATATGTATTTGTCATCATCCATAGTTTTATTCTCTAGCCCACGCGTGTGTCAATGTCAATGTCAAATGACACAATCATGCCGCCTTCTGTTCATTTATCTCAAATTTTGATGTTCATATCTAGAAATGATACCGTTGTTGATCAATGTACATGTACAAACACTTCCATATGTTATGTCTTGACACCAAAAGAAATATACCACCTTACTTTATTCATAGATTTTACTGCCGTCTGATAAACACAACTCCGTATGAAAATTTGAATGTACGAACACTTCTAACTATACATATATATATATATATATATATGGGCCGTGCTCTGTGAAAACCGGCCTTAATGACACAATTTTCGATTTGCATTTGTTTACATTTTCTGATGCGGACACCTTTCAAAAACAATATTCTGAAAAGAAAATACAATTATGTTTCATAGTTTTTGTTTTATCTCACTTTTTGAAGCACCATGTGAATCACGCACGAAAAAAATGTAACGTCATCGAGAAAATGACGTTATTGAAACGGCGACGTTTGTACAATGCAACTCAACAGCCTACAGTAGAAATGAGTGTTCATAGACTCATTGACTGTGCTTGCTGTAAACTGTATTTGCTGATAAGTTACACTAAATGTATCTACAAGTGTTAGTATGTATACCATCAAACATAGTGAACAAAACAAACGCACAACTATCGATTTTAAAAATCTATAATTAGCCGACCTGTGGCTTCGTAATTTGCCACCATCTCCATAATAGATTCATATACGTGTGTCGTCAGGAAGATACATTGTAATTATTTCAGAAATGACGTCATTTACAGTTAATTGTGACGTCACGTATTGATTTAGACAATACGTCACCAAATAACAAAAAAATAAACGGCATTCCTGGTGTTGGAAATTGTAAATTATATGCACACCGTATCGGTGATATAAACAAACGCATTTTATTTCTGTAGAAATGAATGACCAGAATTTGGATAGGCCTATGGCTGCACATATCAATGAATTCAGCGCCCGATGTGGTCTAGAGGGTAATCGGACACCCCCGGACATTTTTAAACAAAATAAAAATTGACTGTCCATTCCCCGACTCTCGGAATTAAATTTACATCTCAAAAAGCGGAAGAACATTTTCCTGTGTAGCCAATATGACTGGCGGACGGACTAATGTACATGTACCCAGTACTAGTAGGTAGCAGGTCTATGGGGAAATGCTGCGCTGACCCTCACTCCCTCGACTGGCCACCACCGCCACTGCCGGGAAAATGTGGAGATGTAACATACATGGTTGTATAATTGTTACATGTCCCGATAAAAATACCGGCAGTATATTCTCTCGTCGGGAATAATTAATTTGAAAATTAAATGTGCAATTTAGTTTTGTTGTGTTTCAGAAAAAGTACATTCAGCGCCTTTGTAAACAAAGAAACAGCCATGCTAAAAACAAGGGCGGATTCACGTAGGGGGACACCCCCCACCCCCCATAACGCCATAACGCAGCACAATGAAAAGCACCGTGGTGTACGTACATGTATTCTGCATATAACTGCACACTATAACACAGTCAGTGATTTACACACTAACTTTGTCCCGATCACAACATTGAGTTTGTTGAAATGACGCTCCACACCCTGCGACTATTGTTCGAAGCGGCTCATTTGAATTTAGACGCGTTTAATGTGTGCATGTGCGTTTGCTTTATATTATTTACACGCCTGTTGATAACAAACAAAGCACGCAGACGTGCATTATGTAGTATAATGTAGTACAATGTAAGAAAATTAACAACAATCTGGCAAAGTCGGACTTCTAAAAGGGGGTCCGGACCTTCCAGGACCTCGGACCTTCCAGGACCTCCCCCCCCCCCCCCTCCCCCTGCTCCCGGCAAAAAGAAAAAGAAAAAGATATGCGGCGATATGGCATTTTACGATGCGCATCGCGCTTCGAGCTCGCGGAAGTCGGCGACTCCGATTTGTAATTACAGACCCACCACCCCCCCACCACCCCCAGATAAAGATAGAAATCAGTAGGCTACGTCCTTGGTGGCTACAATTATGTATTACAATTATCATGAGTATTGTGTAGCAGTAAATATCCATGTGACACAATACCAACACACTAAATACTAAAACATGTTTGGCCCAGTGTCACCATGATGCGATATGTCAGGAGCGGCGTATATTTTGGCACTACCATAATTATACATCTGTGATACGCTTATTTTTATGTTGATTTTTGAAACATTCGACAGGCGAAACAATAACTTAAACGAATTAAGCCCTGTGCCCAGTTCTATTTGCTACATAATACTGATTCTGTGATGGTGTTATCTAAAAATTACCGGTTGTATGGTTATTTATTTTCAAATGTCAGGGCACAAGTCGTCCATATATTATAAAAAAATAATCGACAAAATCACTACGTGTTTCCTTCAAGGAAACAGACAACTGTCTGAGCCACTATGGAAACAACTGTAAAAGTCTGCTACGCGTATCCAGCATTAAAATGTGTTGAGCCACAAACAGTAAAGCGTACGGTTATAAATAGGATAACGTCAACTTATTGCAATGACGCAACTATTTCAAGTGTCAAAATCCGACGTGACGTTGGTAAATTTAAGCGTAACTTTGCGACGTCATTAAGGCTGGTTTTCACAGAGCGCGGCCCATATATATATATATATATATATATGTATTTATTGACCACATTGTGAAGTTTCTCCCGCCCATTTTACCAGTTATTATACCAATTATATTCCTTTAATAGTTTCTCTCAATACTATGTACTTCATTTCTTTCATTACCATGATTAGACCAAGATGCTTAATACAATGTACAACAAAATATGAATATCATGATTTGCAATGAATGTCACCTTTGAATTATAGCGATACACTGTCGCCGTTTTACTATGCTTACATCATCAAGGTGTATGATCACGTGGTACTAACAACAACAATAAGTACTGAAATTTCCAGAATCCATCTGATTCAAAGTACGTATTATTTTATAGTGTCCTTAATACGTAACGTATTTTGATGAAATATGACGCATTAAACGCGTCTTGTTAATAAAGCTGCATTTGGTGGTCTCTGTATTTTCGCCCAAACTTCTGTCGTTTTTGCGAAGAATCGATTTCCGTGTCTCCGACAAACTCCATGGACGACCAAATGCAGCTCATGAAGACGCGTTTTCTGCGCCATATTTCATCAAAATCCGTTTCATATTAAGGAACATATCAAATAATACTTTCAATATTTCAACACTTTCAGCCACTGTTGTTGTTGTTATAACCACGTGATCGTGCACCTTGATCATGCTTATGCACTCGTATACCACATGTTGCGGTCTGAGATCTTCAAAAATAAAGTAAACCGTTGTTACCGTTTGTAAACCGTTACCCCACCCACCCATTTCCGTACACTATACAGTATAGCCTATAGGCTATACTGTATAGTGTTCGGAAATGGGTGGGTGGGGTAACGTTTTTCAAATGAGCCATTT
Source organism: Conchocele bisecta (assembly GCA_029237695.1). Taxonomy (NCBI): domain Eukaryota; kingdom Metazoa; phylum Mollusca; class Bivalvia; order Lucinida; family Thyasiridae; genus Conchocele; species Conchocele bisecta. Next base: position 80,670,013 of record CM055274.1, on the reverse strand, counting down.
ATTGGGTCCTAGGTCGGAGTCTTCCACCTGTGTTCAATTGTGTCTGTTCACGTACTCGTTAATCAGTGACATTGTAATACTTGCATTACTTAATTGGATTGTACGTCCGTTTGACATTTACTTAAAACAGCGGTTTTATATGCTCGTCTGAATATACCTCTTGCAATAAGTGTTGCATTCCGCGAAAGCGTAACAGTTTCACGTCGATATAGGCACCGGATTCCTGACGAATTCCCATTCAGCTACATGTACATGCAGAAAATACTGCATAACACATTGTGCGCCGGTTACTAGACGAACACTAAGTTATAAGTAGAGCTGAGTGGCATCTCGTCAAGAAACCGTTGCGTTACTCAACGTGAACTATTTTACGCCAGTGCGTAGTACAGCACCAGTGAATAAACTAGGCATATAGCAAGTCACACTTTATTTTTATCGCAACGACCAAGGTCCAGCCACTAAGAGTTAAGTAGTTGTTATCATTATAGTGAGATCATCGACATAATTATACAGTCGAACCTCACTAAACCGGACATCCTGACGACCCCCATTGTGTTTACTTCAGATGAGTTTCACTTTCATTTATGTCCTATTCGTGTCTGCTCATGCTTGAACATGACGAAGCATGTGCTCATGATTGAAAATGGCAAAGCATGGAATGCTTATTACAGTGGAGCCTCTCTAAACCGGACACCCTGGGCTTATTACAGTGGAGCCTATCTAAACCGGACTCCCTGGGACCAGGGTGTCCGGTTTAGAGAGGTTCCACTGTAATTATCTCCTCGCCCCTCGTGCATGCGTTAGTAACACCTTTCATTTGTCAATAACGTATTAACCACTTCACTGATTGTGATAGTATTTGGCCACAAGGTGTGTCTATGGATGATGCTTCGTATGATGCTTCGTTTTGCATACGACCGTCCAAGGTAAAGGTCACTGAGGAATTAAAATCACCTTATTTGTAAGTCACGTTACGTTTTTATTATTATTATTAAGGCTGCCAGCGGGGGGATTAGCTTAGTGATAACGATGCCCTTGTTATATTTGAGACTAGTGTGTTCATACTTTGACCTTTTGATCTGATAGTTTGTCATCTGTTTAAGTTAGATTATCAGTATCAGCACTTTAGGAGCACTGTTATTCATTTGACAAACCTGTCGCCGAATATTCATATTTTCATAATTACATATGCGAATTTTCGTTGTTTTGCGGATGAATTGTGTAAACCGTGTTTTTTCCATGTTCTTTTTTTACAGTGAAACCTCTCTAAACCGGACACCCTGGGAGGTCCTGAGGGTGTCCGCTTTAGAGATGTTCAACTGTAAATGAGGCATAGTGCCATTCTGGGACATACTTATGACTTTTGCAATCATGAACATGCATTATTATCTGAGGTGCGTTACCAAGAAACCTCTAAAAATGAGATCACATATCGATGGTCTAGTAACATAAGGTCGTAACTGCTATGCTAAAGCATAGCACTTACGACCTTATGTTACTAGACCATGGATATATTTTCTTGGTGTCCGGTTTAGAGAGGTTCCATTGTATAATGCAACTTATCAGGTACCTAACTGCACATTGACCAAATACCATCAGAACCGGAAGCGCTACCGTAGGGTCAGTGCTTTCAGTCCTTTGAAAAATAAGAACAAATATGCTATATTTGTGGTCTGTTTATTGTTTTCTGTAGCATGATAAAGATACCACAATTGCTTTTTGATACTCACTACTTCTGATTTCAATTGGGTTTTTGGCAATTTTAATTGGGTATTTAAGCAAATACGCACCTTATCTGGAGCTCTGGCGTCAAGAAGATTTCTACCTGATCAAGACGAGCTTTTAATGTTTTACGTCTTGATATTGTCAGTACTCGACGAGAAACATTGTATACATCGAAATATATATCACTAGTGTAAGTATCAAGTTTGTTTAAGGGATTTGGTGTTGTAAACTTTTCTCGTCCAACTTGAGTTGACTTGACACCGTACTTATGTAGTCAAGACGCCGTATAAGGTTTATTAACCCTTATATATGCGGGAACCGAAAATAGTCGTCTGCTGATAATTCATATTTTGTCTTTTCTCTCCGAGAGTAAAAACATGGTTTAGCAGCATTTTAGAATCATTTCCATTGGAAATGATTCTAAAGTGCTGCCAAACCAAGTTTTTGATGAGAAAAGTGGGAAAATAAAAGAATATTCAGCAGACGACACAAATTAATTCAGCATTGTAAGGGTTAAGAAATATGCCATCCATGGCGTTATCAGCATCTTTGAAAAGGGGTTTCGACTTTCAGCTGTGAAGCAAACGAAATATGTAATGGTTCCAGGGGCAACCCCTGGAGCCATTACAGATTTTGGTTGCTTTACAGGCCCGGGAAGTATTTGATTTCTAGATATTTTAATGTGTGACATCATGTATTCAAATGCGTAATATCTCCAATTCAAATGGGTGATATCATCTTTTCAAATAGAATCAGCAGTGTGGAACGAACAGGGAAGTAGATATCCTGAAACTGACACAGGGAATTAGATATCCTGAAACAGACACAGGGAATTAGATATCCTGAAACCGTATAAGGTATTAGACGCCCTGAAAGGAGTATATGGTGTCTTAATTCCGCATGGTGCATATATTAACCCATTCATCCCTAAGTAACTGGAATGGACTTTGATACATTAATTGTGCAACCAACCCAATCGTCACAAAATGATTTTCAGACTAGTCCATTTATGAAAAGGGGAGTGTTTTTGTTCTCAAAAATATTAAAATTACTTGCAAAAAGTGCAGATCCTGATGAGACGGCTCGTCACGAGCCGGCTCATCTGGATCGACACTGTTTGCGAATACCACTATACAAGACTGTGGTGTTGAAAGGGTTAATATTCTCGCCTATAAAGGTCGGTTGGCTGACATTGATAATTGAATAGTACATATGCGCGAATATAGGCAAACAGTGGTGACAATATTATGAACAGAAGTGTGGATGTGACTGTGGAGAGATTGTGGCTTATGGGGATGCACAGGCTAATCGTGATCTACACTGGTCGCAAAACCCATAAGCCCAATGTATCCAGGGCCAAGTGACTTTGGTGTGGTATGGACCTGGCACCAGGTCAGGTTATTCTAATTTCAGGGCTGAATATATTTGTTCTAGATGTAAATATTCCATTCTGATGGGACACCCCCCCCCAAAAAAAAAATGCAGCAGGTATAAACGGGAACAAACCCGTGTTTGCCCGGCCGTACATCACCTTAGCTGTTGATAGGCCGTTAAACACTAATAAACATACAAACAAACCATTTCTCCAGTCACAGACACATGTGTAGATATATTTTAACATTCTCTCCACAAAGTTGTCAGTTGGCTGACAGTTGATATGTGCATTATATGACTGCATGATAAATATATGCAAACACAGTAGATATTACACGCACTATGTTTCGCCTCATCACAACAGAATGCAACCTCTTGTGAAACCAAATTTGCACCGACACACTATAAAGATCAAGGTGTATGATCACGTGGTACTAACAACAACAACAACAAGTACCGAAACTTCCAGAATCCATCCGATTCAAAGTACGTATTATTTTATATTGTCCGTATTACGTAACGGATTTTGATGAAATATGGCACATCAAACGCGTGTGTTAAGCTGCATTTGGTGGCACATACTTCTGTCATTTTTGCGAAGAATCGATTTCCGTGTCGGTAGACACGGAAATCGATTCTTCGCAAAAACGACAGAAGTCTGTAGACACGGAAATCGATTCTTCGCAAAAAAATAGAAGTCTAACTCCCTGGACGACCAAATGCAGCTCGCGAAGACGCGTTTGCTGCGCCATATTTCATCAAAATCGTTTCATATGGAAAATATCAAATGATACTTACTTTGAAGTGGGCAAGATTTCAACACTTTCATCCACTGTTGTTGTTGTTGTTGTTATAACCACGTGACCATACACGTTGAAGAAATAGATAATTGGTACAGTGAAACTAGTTATTGTATACCGTACATACTAAAAATGTATCCCCTGTAAGAGGACCGTTAACTAGGAGCCCCCAGGGACATGGATTTTTATTAAAGGTGTATGCCCACTCAGTAGGCACAGAATGTTCTTTATATCAGAGGCATCATCTGAGACATTTTCTGGCAAAATAAACATTCATTCCACATTACCCCACGTATTGATTGGCATTATTATACATTATATATCCGACGTAACTTTCCACACTGATATCAGGGGCGATAACCGTGTTTCCTTAAAATGTTAACGGACATTACTATTTATACTCTGTGCTTATTGTTTGATGTGCAATTATCATACTTTATAATCTGTCGGAAATATTATTTTTTCAGGTGACGCATTTAATTAATATAAATAATTAAAAAATATCATGCCTCATTTGCAACGCGCGTCACTATCAGTAAAATAAATATTACTAAATGATTATATCTGTATAGCGGGCACTCGTAATCTTTACACTTATTTAATTCCTATAAAAAGACATGTTGTGCCTACTCAGTAGGCACACCATGTCTTTTTATAGGAATTAATTAAAAAAAAATGCTACGTTGATACGCTTTTTATACTAAGTATACCGATAATAACAATGCAACCAATGAATGTCTACATCATTGCAAAGTATACTTATTTAGCAAAGTATACTTTGAGGGAGACATTTTCAATTTTAGTATAAATTTATTATTTTTTATTATACTGAATTTATTACATTATCACAGCCATTTTGGCTGTGATAATGTAATAAATTCAGTATAATAAATCTGCATACTTTTAATCATCAAATATATGCAGTTGTTAGTTTTATATGAAATAATGCATTTCAGGAAAAATAAATGATTACTCCCTAAAAGTATACTTTGCTAGAAAAGTATACTTTGCAATTTTGATGAAATCGGCTACAGAGCCCGCTAATCAACATATTATGCTAGCACACTGCTATGTTAATTATAGTACGTGTGTAAATATATAAATGTACATATCATCAATAATGATATATGTTATATGAGACGCGTAAAATGGCAGTGAACGCAAATAAATATATCCGAGGCATACACATGGTTATGACTGTCCAACAAACATACGCTTACACTTACAAGGTGTATGATCACGTGGTACTAACAACAAAAACAAGTACCAATTCAAAGTACGTATTCTTTTATATTGTCCTTATTACGTAACGGATTTTGATGAAATATGGCGCATCAAACGCGTCTTGTTAAGCTGCATTTGGTTGTCTCTGTATTTTCGCCCAAACTTCTGTCGTTTTTTCGAAGAATCGATTTCCGTGTCGGACACGGAAATCGATTCTTCGCAAAAACGACATAAGTCTGTTCCAAACTCCCTAGACCACCAAATGCAGCTCATGAAGACGCGTTTTCTGCGCCAAATTTAATCAAATTCCGTTGCATATTAAGGAAAATATCAAATAATACTTACTTTGGAGTGGGCGACGTTGTTGTTGTAACCACGTGATCATGCACCTTGACTTAGAGGCTTCCGAACAATACAGTCTCCAAAGTCTCCAAGAATTCACATAAGCGTATGCAAACGCTTGTTTTCTAACACTGTTTCAAACTATGTGTATTATGTATATCACTTATATCTATTGAAATAAATATAGTGCATTATAATTCTGTAATTGTCATTTTTTCTCTTTCACGTCGTGCATTTAGACTCCATAATCGTCAAGGTTTCTTTCACAAAGTGTGCATCACTATGTGATTGCCTATCAGAGCTACATATAAGGTGCATATTGGCGTATTTACTCAATTATTTTAGCTAAATATGCATTGATTATCAAAAGTGGGAGTACACAATACGCACAGCAATGTGAAAATACGTATTGATTTTCAAATTGAGTAGTGAAAATACTGTCATAAAGTTGAACATTCACTTAGTTGAGCTGCAAAAAGCAAACAGCAGCTAAATTAAGTGAATGTTTAAATTTGTTACTTTTATATAATTTGTTCCCTATTTAGCAATGAAAACAAATCAATAACCAATAACAAATACGCAATGATTTTGAAATCAGGGGGTAAAGTACGCTTTAGACACAAATCTTATCCGGAGCTCTGGCCTATTACATGTCACATACTGCATTTAGACTGGACTGGGTCTAAATCAAGGTATATTAGCACGTGGTCTAACAACAACAACAAGTACTGAAACTTCCAGAATCCATCTGATTCAAAGTACGTATTCTTTTATATTGTCCTTATTATGTAATGGATTTTGATGAAATATGGCGCCAGAAGATACCAAACGACCGCTTAAGTTGAGACACCCTTATCAGTGATGCCATTCAAATGTCCATTGGTGACACATATGGAAATATCTTTATTTTCTTACGACTTGCAGGGATTCCGCTGTCGATCGCCACTTTCGCAAAAATAAATAATTGGCAATAAAAAATTACAATTTTCGAAAAAAAATCAAAAATATTTTTTTTCGAAAATTGTAATTTTTTATCGCCAATTGTTTTATTTTTTTTTTGAAGTGGCGATTTTTTTATTTTCCCCAGCGGAATTCCTGGGCTTTGTCAATTCTACACCCGTCGACAATCAAATAGTCAGTTTGTCCGTCGGTTTGTATTTTACAGCTGTTTGTTCCTGAGGTTATATCTTTGTCTAGCGAAGCTACTGTCAGTCGCATGGATACTTTCATATTTCTCGTCTGCTTCCTTCGATTTACTATCAGTCTCATCAACACTTTGATCTTTCTTGTCTTCTTTCTTCGATTTACTATCAGTCTCATCAACACCTTCATCTTTCTCGTCTGCTTGCTCTGAATTCTCCTCCACAAAGTCTTTGATCAGGACAAAAGCCGCGTACGCTGGGGCAGCTATCCAGAGTATATTTGGCACCACCAACATCGTGATTTCATTAAACCAGCCGTCAACATGACGTCCGCCCAAGGCGATGTCGTAGGAATACAGGAAGAAGATGACGGTCTTGTAGGATGTCATGATGCTCGATGTGATGACAACCATTTTTCGCCAGCGTATGCTCTCAATGAGTTGTAGGAGGACGGCAGTATTCATTGCCACTTCTAAAATGTTTCCCCTGGAATAAAGATGGAACATTATCTAATAAACAGGTTGATTGTTATGACGTAAATGCATACAGTGCAACCTCTCTACAACAGCCACCCATGGGAAGACGCAAAACTGGCTGTTGTAGAGAGGTGGCTGTTATAGGGAGGTTAATGCTGAATTAAATTATGTCGTCCGCTGTTTATTTATTTTCTTCGATAATTCTCATCAAAAACATGTTTTGGCAACATTTTAGAATCATTTCCATTTTTCCAATGTAGAGAGATGGCCGTTCGGGGATGTTCGACTGTACATTGTGTTCATCGTTGCAACGCGGAATTTTAAACGCACGCACGTCAACTATACTCAACAAAACTAGAAACGTCCCTGTTTTATAGCCGGTGTAGCTCTGTCTATGTATGTACCACATGTTCAAAGTACATGTATTTTAAACCGTGGCGATGTTCAGAATACGATCTTGTAGAGTTTAGCCGATACACACGGTTTACATAGCGGCCAGTGACCGGAACGTTGATTTCCACTTTTTGCACGTGCACGCTATACTTGTCATCGATAAGGTGATTCAGTTCATGTCGTACCATTCATGCGATAGGGGCTATTCGGAAAATTAATTTTTTTTTTTAATTTTTCACTGTTTTCGATATGCCACGGCTTTCCGAAAACGAGCGAAATCAGGCAATTGGGATGCTTGCGGGTGATGGCGCCACCGCCAGGGCGGTCGCGCCTCGGTTTGGTTGCTGTCGGAAGACGATTGATCGTCTTGAAGCCCGGTACCAGCAGACTGGGGCTGTTCACGACCGGCAGCGACCTGGTAGGCCTCGTGTAACGACGGCTAGAGCCGATCGTTACATTACGTTGACGCACTTACGTCAACGTCGATTGGCAGCCACAGTCACTGCTAGGCGATACGGTGTCTCAGGGCAGACCATTCGCAACCGGTTACATCGTAACGCCCAACCAATCCGGGCACGCCGCCCGTACACTGGTCAGATAATGACCCAACGTCACCGTGCTGCCAGACTGTTATGGGCGCGACGTCATCTGAACTGGAGAAGGGCTGACTGGAACCGAGTTTTGTTCACCGATGAATCTCGGTTCACAGTTAGTCATGCTGACGGAAGATTACGGGTAATACAGGCGTAAAAATGAAAGATTCACCGATTGTTGCATTGTTGAGAAGAACAGGTTTGGGGGAGGGAGCGTAATGGTCTGGGGTGGGATCATGGGAAACCGGAAGACAGATTTGGTTGTTGTACAGGGCAACATCAATGCACAACGTTATGTTGCAGATGTGCTAAATGCACATGCCTTACCATTTATCCGTCAGCATGGTCCTGGTGTGACATTGATGCACGACAATGCCCGCCCTCACGTAGCCAGGGTCACCACTCAATACTTACAGCAAAACAACGTCGACGTCATGCCATGGCCCGCGTCTCCCCGGATCTCAATCCCATTGAGCACATATGGGATGAGCTGGGCCGCAAAGCACGAGCTAACCATCAGATTGACAATGTTCGCGATCTTACACGGGCGTTACAACGGAAATGGAGGAATTTGCCCAACGCACTGGTATTGCGTTACGTCACGTCGATGCGGCGTAGGATCATTGCATGCATTCATGCAAATGGTTGGCCACACTCGGTACTAACGAGATTTACTGAATTTGCCACATTACTTATTGAAATTCCATCTCTAAACATTGAGTAACACATTTCTGAGTTTTTGTGATTTTTGATTTTGACCCCTACCGCCCTTGGCCGGTTATCTCTCGAATATTTAACAAGATATCCAAATGCAATTTATTGGCTTTGATACAGAAATGAATGAACTTGTTTTTCCATTTTGATTTTTAAAAGTAACCCTTTTGGTGTTTGATGAATCTTTCCTTAAACATGGAGGGACGTTTCTAGTTTTGCTCAGTATACATTCAATGCAATATTTCGGCTATATGAAAGATATAGAAAGCACAGACCGTGTGTTACATATTCGTTTCGACAGTTGTACACTTTTCCCTGTTTATTGGTATTAATTATGTCAGCTTTATATTGAGTTTCGTTTAAGCCGATGTTAGATGGCGTTTGTTCCATGTATTGTGACAATATTAGAAAGTCCTTAACCCTTTCAACACCACAGACCTCTATAGAGATAATGTTTGAAACAGTGCAGATCCAGATGAGCCGGCTCGTAACGAGCCATCTCATCAGGATCTCCACTGTTTGTTAATAATTTTAAACGTCGTACAGATTACCCTTTTAGAAGAATGGGATAAATTGAATGAACAAAATTAATGAAATAGCGTGAAACATTGGCATGGAACATCCTATTAAGTTACTTGGTGTTGAAAGGGTTAACGCAAGTGAGAACAAAATCGCACGGATAATGTGTAACACCTACATAACACTCCTGTCAATTGTTATAGTCATCAGCGCTCCAGATAAGGAATCATTTCTGAAGCAATTGGGTATTTCAAAATTTTAATTGGGTAAAATAAAATCACTACACATCAACAGACAACAATTATTGAATAGTTTGCTTCGAAATGAAAACATGTCTTGGCATTTCAATAGAAGTGTCTTCTTGGAGACAATTATAATGAAATACCAAGTGTTTGCATGGAAAATAAGAAACATATGCTATATTTCGGTCTGCTTATTGTTTTCTGCAGCATGATAAAGGTACCACACATATTGTATTGCTTTTTGATACTCGCTACTTCTGATTTCAATTATTTTTTTTTGCAATTTTAATTGGGTATTTAAGCAAATACGCAGCTTATCTGGAGCGTAGTGATGATACACACTGTCCCCATATTTTATAAACGGATCTCTGGCTCATCTGGGTGTCCATTGTACTTACATGCCCATGACTGTGACAAAGTTGTCGGTGACGTCGGCATAGTGTTTGTCCACTTCGATGTAAATGGAATCTATAAAGATAAATACGTGTACATGTATATATTGTGGGCTTAAGATGCTTAAGCTTGCTTTGATGATTTTGACCCAACACCTGGGGGCCGTTTCACTAAACTGTGTACGACTAAAATGTTCGTAAGTGCAAACTTATGATAGTCTGTGAATTCCACATTAGCAATGTTTTCATGTAAACAATTATTGGATTTACGTTTATTGAGCATAGGTATGCCGCTTATGTTCAATAAATGCAAATCCATCAATTTAAATTTCCAGACGATCCTAAATTTGCACTTACGAACATAGCAAAATTCCGGTTATGTCTGTTATGGTACAAAGTATGTCATTTTTATATGTTATTTCCCTTGAGATAGCATATTATATCACGCAAATTAATATGGAAGCAGTTATATTGTCGTGCTACACCTAAACGGTGAGTACGACCAAGAAAATAGTTCCCTGTGCCAACTTATCCTATGGCGTTTAGGTATGTCTTGCTTTGTATCTAAAACTCTACATATACTATTCTCTATAGTTTTCTCAGTTTTTGGGCTCAGTTTATCAGTTAAATTCTGGAAAATACGAATCAAGACGTTTCGTGCGTATGAATACAGCAGCTAATATGAAATAGGCACTGCCTATAACGGGCGACGTTAGTGTATGAAACTAAATTTACCAATTTATAGTTTTACCATGTTTACCATGATGTTAGTATGCTATAAACGGTACCGTAGTATATTGTAGTATATTGCATAGCTACTTCCCGCAACTACCATGGTGTTACAGCTTCTCTATAATAATTAAATAGTGTCATTGGCGCACTTCTCTTATTTCAACCAGTGATACAATTTATATATTTCCTTTTCATATATAGTACATTAATAGCCAAGGGAGTTTCAAACAGTAATTTATTCTAGAGAAAACATATGGATGGGACTTGATTTGAACCTTCACAGTACATTTGCCTCTGGATGATGATTGAGAAAATATGCAACTTTCAGTCTCTAATTCCGCAAGTGATCAGTTTTTGTGGAGATAACATATTTCAGTACTTTGATTTCATTGTGTATCGCTTAGGCGAGTGTTAGGATGCGTTTGTGTAATTAATTGTGGTCATTAATGTTGCACAGTCCGAGACACAAACGAATATGTGTAATAACACTGGATTTGAAATGTTTTTACTATTTCTGGTTATCGTGTTCGGCGATTAGTGTGATATCTTGCAATTGATTTGTAACTGTGACTTCAGAAATGGGGCTTTTGGGTTTTGTGACCAGTGTAGATCCAGATCAGCCTGTGCATCCGCACAGTCTGATCAGGATCTGCACTGCTCGACATTCCACCAATACAACATCAGCCATGTGTCTAACAAGCAATATATAGTTATCAGACTACAGGAGTGTGTTATTTGATAAGAAGCTACTCTGTTCACAAGTCACATGATTCCCATTTCTCCAATCACCGCCACAGGTATGTACTTACACACATAAAAGATGGCCCCTAAACATCCTCCTTCAGATAAAGAAGGAATTACCCACGGCCGTAGTGTACAGAAGGCGCCGTCGAAAAGACAGACCACCGACGAGAAATATAGCCATTTTGTGACCCAGGACGGAATGGCGGAGTCGGCTGTTCCCATGGTGATATTTTGTCAACTTGTGTAGTGTCTACAATGACAAGAATTGCACGCATTAATAAAATGTTCATATAAATCTCAATGAATGCCCAGAGGTTCTTGAAGAACGGTTCATATGTCGGTGTTTTATGGGTTATTTCAGTATCTGGTGGTTTGGGTGCATTGTTACCAGCTCCAGATAAGGTGCGTATTGCCGTATTGTACGCAATTATTTTAGCTGAATACGCATTGATTATCAAAAGTGGGAGTACAAAATACGCACAGCAATGTGAAAATACGCATTGATGTTCAAATTGAGTAGTGAAAATACTGTCATAAAGTTTAAAATTCACTTAGTTGAGCTGCTAAAAGCAAACATTGTTTTTTGCAGCTCAAATAAGTGAATGTTTAAATGTGTTATATTTTTTGTATCATTCGTTCCCTATTCGTTCCCTATGTAGGAATGAAGAAAATCAATAGTCCATTTGTAAAAGTGAAATACCCAATGATTATGAAAGCAGGGGGTATAGTACGCTTTAGACACAAAGCTTATCGTTGGAACCGCGAATTACACGTACAAGTATGG